>JALPQI010010103.1:0-37058 GCA_025490895.1 Thaumatotibia leucotreta | reverse complement strand
CATTATTTATATTTCTGGTGACAATACTTTCCTACAGGACCATAGTACCGATACATTAAAGAATAAAGACTATAAAATCAATATCACGCGCTCGATTCATTTTGTTGACGATGATTCTAGAAGATAGAAGAGCTCGTTCAAAATCATGTGATCAATATGATGATATTTGCCCGATTTTTGACACCACGTTGATCCAACCAAACTCCCAAGGTGTGGTCACATGGTTTTTATGACTAAAGTTTAATATGACAAATGGAGTATTCTTACTACTGCTAGATTGTGCATGTAGTTTTTACATGGGGTATGCGGATTATTTTGATACCGGGGGGTCGTTTATATTCGTAATATTTTGCTGATCCCTTACCCCAAATCCCCCCCAATCGATCACATGTTTTTTGAACGAGCCTAAAGGCTAAAAAGTTTTTATTATTTATTAACAATATAACATACTACACATAATTTTCAATCGAAGTATTTAATAATTTAATCGATCAGTTTAAAACATCATTATTTGATGCTAAGGTGTTGGTTTATTCTCGAATTATTATTCTATTATTCATTCATCATCATCGTCAGCCTATGATAGTCCACTGCTGGACGTAGGCCTCTCATATTAACTATGCGTATAGACGCATTATGAGGTAAAATGTCCATAATCGCCACGCTGGGTAAGCGCATCGGCGATCGCAGTAATGTGTTCACTATGATGACGCTGCTGCCCATCATCAATCTTTTATCAAATAATGATCAGTGACACTTCAATCCCTTAGTCGACTCTTACGACACCCGTAGGACGAGTATTCTATTAAGTAGTATATTAGTCAACTCAATGTAATTTCAGTAATAGCGAGCAGAAGTGCATTCAATTTAAAATACGGGTTCAGTAAGTTGCATGGATCAAGCTGCACCAGGTGGCGCGGTTGAGTGCAGATTAACTGCTTACGTAGCTGCGGAGCAACTGCATTAGAGGTTTTATCGGTAAGTACCGATTTAGTTTGGGGGAGCTTACATAATTCACTTCGGTTAAGATTTCCACATTCGGTGCTGCTTTGTAGCGTTTCCGAAATCGTGGAAGTGAATATGATCGGATTTAGGAAGCACTTGAAACATTAATAGTTGCCATAATTGCCATTTACTTTTTATGATATGCGTTGGTATGTATTCACAGTACTGCTACATATAACATTGGTTTACATAAATAATAATAGTAAAAAAACTGAAAAACTTCGTATTTCTGACAGAAAACCCTTTCATTTGAAATATGGGGGTGGAACAGCCTATCGGCCATCTTGGGGATGTCGCCTTATTGGGTTTATAATGCAGTTTCTTAGCTAGTCATGTATTGTCATCAGAACTCAGAGCATGTGTAAAATTTCATTCCAATCGAAAACCGTGAAGTAGTTCAAATCAAGATTCCAAGATTTTCTTACACACATAATTAAAAGTGAAACTAATAAAGCGTGTTAAAATGTTACTCTTCGGTTTTTTGCAGTCACTCTAGTTAATTACCAATACTATGTTTTTTTTTACATTTTTATTATTATTATTTACACATCTGTACAATATATAAACATTTTCTTAACTTACTTAACGTATATTTATTTTTAACAAATACTGCCCGTGTCATCCGAACTTCCCACTCAGAGGGTGACTTAACAGTTGTCAACCCACCGCCAACAGAATTCTAATAAACTAAAGAAAACAAAAACAATTATTGTAACCGAAACTTGGTAGGTGTCATTGTTTATGTTTCTAAATAACTTCCCTGTAGCTACCAAAATAATCTATCCCTTTAAGTTCGGGAACTTTACATACCCATACAATCATGCATGAAGTTTATAAGTTACAACGTACAAGTGATAAAACTTATATGTACATAATAATGCACACATGAACGTCAGGATAATATTAACCCTTAAATGCATGACTTTTTCTTTTCGTTCCAAAAATAAAATGTGCATACCTAATGGCGTCGCAAGCACTAGAAAGCGAAATTGCAAAATTCTAATAAAAATTAATTTCTTACTTACTTACTACTACTTACGATACATCGTACCATGCATTTAAGGGTTAAACGTAAGTTTACGTGATTAAGTCCCCTTTGTCGTTAAAATATTAGTCAGTAGGTACCTATGAACCATAATTCAAAGAAAGGAAGTTAAATATCATTCATATTTATTTAGATTTCCTCATCAGATTTTGTTTTGTCAAATTACGGCTTGTCATAGTCGAGTTCGCCGCTGGAGCTCAAGGTGCAAGTAAATATTTTGACGTACGGAATGCAGCCACATCATTAATCAGCCTCTGTTTATAACCGCGTCTCTGTACTGATATATTAACGCTTTCATAATACACTTTCCCACATTTTCGAGGCGAAATTACGAGAAAATAAATGGAATAATATAACATTCATAATCCGTACCGCACAGTTAAAAATATTGAGTTTATATTTTCATAGGATGTGTGATGCTATACCTACGTCCCCAACAACGGCTTATTTTTAGTAAACAATGAAATATCTACACAGCCAAAGTGTAATCGTGTTCGTTCCACTTAGAAGATGTTATGTAATAAGTACGTATTAAAACTATACAGGTTGGAATGGAACGACCATCCTTCCCGCTACCGACCGAGTCTACCAACCATTACGATAAACATTCAGTATGGGACCAACATCGAAAACGTACATGGAAAATTGACTTTTCCATACTATTGTACTGTAACTAATCACTCACTTTGTATGAGGGGTTCATTTTTTAAAGATATTTCGTATGTTCCTTGCAGATGATGTCATTCATTCTAACGAATTTCTACCTATCTTTACTATTTGTTTAATTAACTGGCTTTACATAAAACCCAAGGCTAGCTGCATCTAGATCGACTTAGTTTTCTATGCTGTCTCATAGCTAAATATTTTTATTTCCTAATGATTAAGGTGGTGGTTTATGATAACATTTTCAATAAAGCCGTAATTCCATAAATTCATCTTGTTTCGTAATTTCTGGTAAGGTTTTACTAACCGAAAAGCGCCGTGTGTGGTTTAGATAATTTCGTGGACTGATTGTAAACCTCGAGATACGTCAGTAATTGTGAAACGAACAGTTAACAGCGAAAGTCATCAGACAAATACCCGCTTTGTTTGCCACTCTCCCCGTTAATTAACGTTATCACTTCAGAGGCCCCTTATTCCCATTGCTTACGAACGCTTTCCTCTCGGTGGGCTAGTGTACAAGTATTTCACTTCGAGATACCGAAATGGTTATTATAGATAACACAACTGGTAAGCTGTACGCTAACTCTCGCCTGCGGTGGGTAACAAGAAGAATAATCCCAGAACAGAACCACTCAAACGTTCTTTTGTTGGAAACGACCACTTTAAAATAATTCAATTAATTAGTTCTCCGATTTTTCATTTTATTTTCATTTATTAAACATATTTTATCCAAGACAATGAATCACAAATAGGTCCTGAAGTATTTTAGCGTTATCGAGAACGTCTAATACACATGATATTTTATTCATTAATTGTTTGTTTGTCCCTACTAGTCACTTGAAATTGTTAAATAATTTGCAAACGAGTTCGAAAACTTCCCGGTTTCTAAACCATCGATAGTTCGTGCCTGATAATACCTAAATATTATACATACCGACTCTAAGTATAGAGCAACAATTTTGAATTAGCCTATTAATTGCCTGTCTATCTATTCCTATAACATAGGTACTTACTCGAATGTATAGAAGTTAAATCCATAGGTATATATTTGCTGTTCAGGAAATAGTACAATTTTACCATATAAGACTAGTGTTTTGTTATACATATACGCCTCCAAGAAAATAAAGATCACTGAGCTTTTTAATTCGTAACTTAAAAATAGTTATTTTTGTATCAATTTCTTTATTACCAAATTGCATTTTTTTTTCAATTATTTTTTTTTTGGTGTACAAACAATAAATGAATAACAATTTTTTTTAAGTAGCAGTCGCGAGATGGCCTTTATATTTTTTCAAGTAGTATATAAGCACACCAAACACTATGGCTTTTCCACAAAACATTAACGAAATACGAAAACTCATATGGTACATAGGTTATAACTTACAACATTTCCTAAATCAGAGCTTCTAGAACAATTCAACTCGACCTAAAATAACGTCGACATACGAAACTAGCGCAGCCTTTTGATAATGCACGTGGCGCCCTGCGAATTATTAATGCCTACGATGCACCGAACGGCGAACGACAAATGGCGGCTTAACACGACACACATTAAGCTCGGGAGCAAGTTTTTCAAACATTCGTCCCGGTTCATCAAAATGGGTGTAGGTAGGTACGACTTGTTATCATACAAACAGGTTCGGAACAATGTTTCGCATTTCAATATGCTAGTTGAAAGCACGGTTTCATAAAATTATTTATCGTAATTTCGAACCACTAAACCTGTTACCGTTAGTAGGAGGATTATCGTACAGGTCATCATTTAATTGATACTCGTAGTATTAGTAGGTACAGATACAAACACAAACTACGATGCGGTACATACACATAAACTACTACTTATATTGATACATTCCTATCAAATGACTTCAACAATATTAAACCAATGCACTCTATCGGATTACTCCATAATATGTTGTACAGTTCCATTATCCCCCAACACAATAGGATTAAGCACGCCACATTAATCGCCTACAAATGCAAACTTGCTGTAGGGGTTGTAGGTTCGTTCCACGACGAAAAATAGCCAAAATTAGGAAACTACTTATATTTTCGAAGAAGGCGGTACATCCACAAAATACTAGCGTAAAGGGACGTGCGGAGAGTGCAACAGCTTATATCGACTGGTTTTAAAAGGTACTGTATTGAAGTAAACTATCAGGACCGCTCCCGCGCCCCGCGCTCTCCCCGTTCGTCCCCTAGCTTTGACAAACGTAAAAAGGGTATTTAAAACTTAAATCTAATTGCGTCGCTTACATGCCCCACCCCAGTGCTGCCCCCTAGCAGCACTCTTCTCCAATAGGTATTCGAGCGACGCGTGCGGCGGACCGGGTTAGGACACCCGTCTTCGTTCTTATTCGAACCATTCTGGTTCGTCCGTCACGTCCTGGCAAGGTCTGTTCGATGATGCCTCGTGGCCAGACATTACGGGGCCCATCAGGGTCGACAATAAAAACTAGGTCTCCCACTTGCAAGGGCCTCTGCTCCTTATTCCATTTTTGTCGAGGCAATAAATCTGGTAACACTTCTCTTACCCAGCGTTTCCAATATAGATCGGCAAGCCTCTGTGCGATCCGCCATTGCTTTCTAAGAAAAAACTCGGAATCGTCAAATATGCCCATCTGAGGTAAGTTAGAAGACGAGCCTAATAAAAAATGGTTTGGTGTCAAGGCCACTGCACTTCCGGCTTCTACAGACACGTGCGTTAGAGGCCGGCTGTTTACAATATTCTCCACCTCGGCGAGCAGCGTGTTATAAGTTTCTTCTCTAGGCGCTCGTTCTTTCAGGACAACTTTCAGCGAGGACTTTACACTTTTTATAAGTCGCTCCCATGCCCCACCCCAGTGTGGGCTAGCGGCGGGAATGAACGTCCATTTGGTCCCGTGATTGATGGCAGCATTGCGTACCTCATCATTATTTTTCAGTTCCTGAAGTGCCCTTTTCAGCTCGACGTCGGCCCCACGAAGATTCGTTCCGTTGTCAGAGAAGATTTGTTGAGGCCATCCCCTCCTCGCGGCCATACGTCGGAGGGCCATAATTAAGGCGTCGGTGGTCAAGGAAGCGACGGTTTCCAAATGAATAGCCCTGACGGTTAAACATGTGAAAATAACTCCATACCTTTTCTCTCGTCTTCTCCCTATAGCGACTTCTTGCGGTCCAAACAAGTCTATTCCACAGAAGGTGAACGGGCGCTGGTGATGAGCCATCCGTGCTTCAGGTAGGTTACCCATTCTGGGAATTTCAGGTCTGCTTTTCCTTATTCTGCAGATCATACATTTTGATGCAATATTTTTAACTGTTGGGCGAAGTTTAGTAATCCAATATTTTTGTTTTAGGTTGTTCACCACAGTTTCTTGATTTTGATGGGCAGCTCTGACATGGTAAGATTTCACTATCAATCTAGTTATGTAATCTTTCCCATCTAGGATTATTGGTCTTTTTGTTTCAGGCGACACATCGGCAGCATCATCAATGCGGCCCCCGACGCGCAGAACTCCGTGCTCGTCTAGGTAAGGTGATAAGGTAAGTAGCTTACTACTCTTTTCTATGTATTTTCCTTCTTTCAGGATTTTAATCTCTTCACTAAACGACTTGGCCTGTGAGTGTCTTATTAGCAGGCGCTCGGCTTCCTCCAGTGTCTCGTTATTATTATCGGTAAGTTTTCGACTTCTTTTTATAAACTTCGTAACGGCGTGAGTACTTCGGAGCAGACGCAGCCACGATGCAAATTTCGTAGGCTCAGGTATAGGTATCTCATTATTTACCATTTGTATAATGTTAACACACTCTAATTCATATTCATTGATTACAGGTTGTAAACAATCCGTCGGCCAAGTGCGCTCATTATCGCATAAGAATACCGGTCCGTGTAGCCATTGGCCTTGTAGGATAGACTCCTCATATGATTCTCTGGTTCCGACGTCCGCAATGTTAAGGCTCGTAGGGACGTATCTCCACTCATCACTGCAGGTAAGTTCATCTATTTCACCCAAGCGATTAGCGATGTACGGCTTATAAGTGCGACACTTATTTCTGATCCAGTGCAAAGTCGTAGTCGAATCACTCCAGAATATTTTTCGCATAGGTTTAATTTTATGTTCTTTTATTATAGTGTCAGCCAATCTAGCAGCTAGCACGGCAGAGTTCAATTCAAGTCGCGGGATTGATGTAATTTTATTTGCAGCTATTCGGCACTTGCTTGCCACAAATGCAACGTACACATGCGCGTTGCTTTCCCAGCGCCAGTACGCAACGGCACACATAGCCTTACTCGATGAATCGCAAAACATGTGCAGTTCCAGGTTCGTGTAGCTTGAGGAGTCTACGGGCGGTGGCTCTAAGTCTAAAGGGTGCACGTGCGCGCGCGCGCCATCCTCTTCTCGCGCGCTGGAGGTGCCGGCCGCCGCTGCGATCGAGTCTGTCTCTTTCACTCCCGTGGCGTTTGTATGCGCTGCATTATAATAAAATCTGGGCAATCGTATTTTACGTAATGACTTTAAACAACTTATCCAATTGCACCATTTTTCATATATTGTGTTAGGTATTTCCATATCCCAGTCTATGTTTTCTTGCCAACATAATTGTATTATCATTTTTCCATGAACAGTAAACGGAGATAAAAATCCATAAACGTCAAATATGGACATCACAACACGTAAAATGTCCCGTTTTGTCGGCCTCTGTGTTCCGTTAATAATATTTTCAGGAATCTTCTTAAATGAAACGTCGAACCCCAGTACATCTTCATGCGGAAACCAGATCAAACCAAGAGTTCGCTCGCTTTCGTATTGTTCTCCAGTTTTAAACTTTACAGCCGCTTCGCCGAGAGTTGATTTTGGCATGGACTCGAGAACTTGTTTACTATTTGAAGTCCAGTTACGTAACTCGAAGCCACCTTGCTGATGTATGAATTTTATATCTCTTGTCAATTCAATAGCGGTTTTTTCGTCTGGCAGGCTATCTATATAATCATCCATATAGTGTTGATTGTATATAGCTTCGCAGGCAGGTAACATAGTAGGCTCGAAGCGCAGGGCGTTCTTGTTTTTTATATATTGGGCCACGAAAGGGCTACAGTTAGCGCCGAATATTAGCGATGTCATGACGTAGGTTTTCACCGGTCCCTTAGGGTCGCTTCGGTATAAAAATCGTAGTGCATTTTGGTCCTCTTCTCTAATTTTGACGCGTAAGAACATGTCTTTAATGTCCGCAGTCACACCAATCCTTTGCTCTCGGAACCGCAACATAATTCCAAAAAGTGACCTCAGTAGGTCGGGGCCCTTAAGTAGGTAGTGGTTAAGTGACAGTCCATTCGTTTCAGCGGCGCAGTCAAAAACGAGCCGGAGGCGCTTCTTATTTTTGTTATCCACTCCAAAATGTGGTAAGTACCATGTCTTCCTAGTTACCGTAGTATCTTTTAACTCTTGTGCGTAGTTATTGTCAAACAGGTGTTGGACGCGCTCGTTGTATCTCTCTCTATAGCCATCACATTTTTCCATCTTGCGTTCCACTCCCTTAAGGCGAGACATGGCGTGATGGAAGGAGTCAGGTAATTCACATTGTTCATTCTTCCATGGGAGTCCGACGTACCAACGACCATCAACAATTTTGGAAATTTCGTCAAGTATTTTTACGGCGCATACGTCGTTATAGTTCTCACGGGGTTTACTAGTTACGCCCAATGAGTCATACATGAAGGAACGACGTACTTCTTCGTGTAGGTCTTGCAACTGTCGTCTGGTTTCGGTCGCGTCGTCATCGGTGACGTCATTGTTGTAGATAAACAGAGTTGAGTGCACCGCGGGCCCAGCTGATGACGTGCGGGGTGCTCTTCCATGTATGCACCAGCCGAGAGGAGTACGAGTGGCGCAGGGCTCGTCAGGACTGCCGATGACAATTTCCAACGGTAACTGTAAGTGATAGTAGTCTTGACCTATCAGTATTTCTGGTTTTAAGTCTTCACAGCAGAAATTATTTTTGAGTCCTTGTAAATGAGTATACTTGTCACAGTTCACTAAGTTCATTTTATAATTCGGTAGGTCAAGGTCATTAGCACTTTGCGCGGTCAGCGTAAATTTTTGTCCATTCTTGTTAGATATAGTTATATCCACGAGACAAGTTTCGCACACTACTTCAGAGTTCTTCCATGCGCCACGCACACGCATGCACTCGCGGCGGCCGCGCGCCCCCACCCGCTTGGCGAGGTCTGCGCTTATCATAGTAACCGAGCTGCCGTCGTCAAGCATACAGCTGGTGCTAATCACGCCATAAGGTCCATGGATATTTACTGGCACTACCTTTAACATACCCCTTCGAGTAGAGGATGAGTTCAAGTTCGTCACTACTTCCGAATTAGGCTCCGATTCGATCTCGGTCACTTGCACTGTACTATTATTGTCCTCATTATGTTTATCATTAGGCACATAATGCAATAACCGGTGATGCGCTAATCCACAGTTGTTTACATCGCAGGCGGCGGCAGGACAAGTGTTTCGGTCGTGATGCGATAACAAACATTTGTAACATAAACCGCGGCGTTTAACGTACTGCCAGCGATCTTTGCGTAAAGACTTCTTGAACTTTTTACACTGCGGCAGGTCGTGTTTAGCTATTTTACAGTAGCGGCACATGTTATTTAGTTCACTCTGTCCACTTTGCACTAAAACAGTCTGCGCGTTAAAGTCATTCTTATCGTGATATTTATTACGTTTAAAATAGTCCGCACGTGTGTTTATTAAAGTAGCACTACAGGTAGACACTTTGAGCGCTTCTTCGTGAAGAAAGTTAGCTAATAAGTCGAATCTTGAGGTAGTTCCATCGGCGATGCGATGATAACCATAGTCCGCCCATTTCGATAACAATATGGTAGGCAGCTTGGACAACACAATAGTGACTAGACTCATTCCTTGTAGGTATTCTTCACGTTTTAGGGCACGTACGGCGGCGACGTAATTTCTTATCTTATTTGAAAATACAATGATTTCTTTGTGATAATCAGGGGTCATCGTGTTTAACTTTTTGATCTCGTAGACAATCCGGGATAATATGACGTCAGGGTTCCCGAATTGAAGTTCCAAAGTTGACATAAGTATTTCTGGAGATGTGGTACTTATAAGTAGGGCATTCACTGCGTCCTTGGCGGGTCCACGAAGACATTTCCTTAGGCGCCATAGGTTCTCACTATCGCTAAATTTGCAGACTCGTGTGGACTCGTCGAATGCAGATTTAAATTGAAGCCACTCCATAGGGTCTCCAGTAAATATAGGTAATTCTTTAGGTGTGCTGATGCGGCTTAACAAATTAGAATTGTTGTTTTGGTTGCAAACAGAAGTGGACATTATATCCTTAAGTACGCAGGCTAATTGTTGAATTGGACCATCGGAGCCGGGAGCCATGTCGGCCGGCTGGCGCAGCGAGCCTGAAGGTTGACCTTGGTCGGCGGCGTGCTGCGATTCCAACTCTAAATTACTACGTTCTACCCACTTAGCAACCTCACTTCGATTATCGGATTCTGACGAGGGACTGTATTCTTCTTCTAATTCGGCAAGTTCCGCTTCCAGACGTTTATCGATAAGCTGCATTTCTATTTGTGCTTTCTTCTCGGCCGCCTCAAGTTCTAATCTCTTTCTACGAGCCTCGACGGTAGATGTAGACGACTTGTGTGAGCCGGACATCTTGGACTTTGTACTCCGGGCCGTTAACACTATTGTTTTATCCGGTTGCAAAACTTGTGATTTCTTTTCGGCTGACTCTAATTCCAGCTTTCTGCGAGCTTCCACAGAAGTTGCATGAGATTTCTCGGACGCAGGTTCAATAGGCTTATGGGGGCCCGGCGACACTTCCAACTTAAACAACTCGGATTTCACACTTCGTACTTCCAACAACTTGTCGTCCTGTACTCTAGCTTCACCATCTTTCGCTGCACTTGTACTTGGCTCACTTTGAACGGCTTCGAAAGCTTCCTTTTTCTCCCTTTCTCTTCTTAAAGTTCCTCGAGTTTTGACCATTATCTTCGACGGCGGCGTGGAGAACAATGACATCAGGATCCGGTTCGAAGACCACTTTGTAGGGGTTGTAGGTTCGTTCCACGACGAAAAATAGCCAAAATTAGGAAACTACTTATATTTTCGAAGAAGGCGGTACATCCACAAAATACTAGCGTAAAGGGACGTGCGGAGAGTGCAACAGCTTATATCGACTGGTTTTAAAAGGTACTGTATTGAAGTAAACTATCAGGACCGCTCCCGCGCCCCGCGCTCTCCCCGTTCGTCCCCTAGCTTTGACAAACGTAAAAAGGGTATTTAAAACTTAAATCTAATTGCGTCGCTTACACTTGCCATAATTCGCGTATACCTACCAACATGTGGTTTAGGATAACATATCGCAATACGACGAAAAGCTCATAACACTGTTAGAAGCATCCGCTCGGGTATTACGAACACTTCAGTGAGAAATACTCTTTCAACGAAATGTTTCTGTCTCATACATGAAACATTTATTACGGATGCTATAAATCTAAAAAAAAGTACATCAGTCATGCCTAGATTTCATATTTTTGAGCATTCGGTAAATATTACAATACAATAAAGGTGCGGTTAAACTAAAAGAGCATTCGCTGTTCTAACCTCCCACTCTACGAAATTCGATCGGTACACAAAACGTGATTGGTTGATTTCTTAAAACGGGCGCTAGAACAGCGAATGCTCTTGTGGTTTAAACGCACCTTAATTATGATCCTAATGCATTCGCAGGGTTTTTTTTTTAATTTTGTTGTTTTGTAATGGTAATCAACGCACTATAATACTTACATCTCACTGTAATCATACAGCAATGTAATCATCATGAAGACGTATTGTAGAGAAACACGATAAAAAATGTTGAAATAAATATAACAGTTTAACAGGGTCAGTGTCGTCCATGTAATTTGAAGTGACAGTCTCTAAATACGGCCAGGGAGTTTCCCGGGTGCCCCGCGGGTATAATGTATTTAATATAACATTTCCAAAACGACACGTAGATACGTAAATACCCACGTTAAATTTAACATTGTCTCACCACTTTTATATTTAATCCTAAAAAAACTGAGTTAAACGTTATCTAAAACGTTATTTCCTTCAGATTAATTCAAGAAACGTACCTAACGTTTCATGTGCATCGTAATATTGTTATGGATACCGTAGTCGTAAACTCGTAAATCTAACGTAACAATTCCATACATCACCATAATTCATTCGAGTAGGTAAGTAAGAAATTTTACGCGCCATTACCTGGAACAAAACGATAAATTTACATTTCAATGAAATTGTAAAATACAAGATGTAGATAGATTATACAGTAGTAGTTCATATTTTACAGGTACATACAAACACGCCTTCATAAAATATACATACTAAAAAAAAATAGGGTTGCCTCAGTGCAAAGCATATGTTGCATAGATTGCATCACACTCGCTAAAAAAAAAATCTATGTATGTTCGAAAAGCAATGTCGTTTCTTATCCCCTCGGGATGTAAATGAATTATGAAAAAACTATAACTCTTCCAAAGGAGTTAACTCTTTTCAAATATGTGGCAAATACCCATGAACCAAATGACCATTTACAATTTATCACTTAAGGACTGTATCGTTATTTATAAATACATCTTTATTTGGCCGTATTTTTTTATATTACATTTTTACATAAATAACATACATGTGTCTAATTAGGTACTGTTTTAACCTCTTGAACGTCCGATGATAGCATACTATCCAAACAAAAAAGGCAGTAGACTGTTCGTGGATACTATACTATCCCATGAAGTCGAAGGAGACACAGTTGATTATAGCGGCATTTAGCGAAATATAGAGGCATTATTTCCTAATTCCCTTGTTGCAACAACGTAGCCTAATAAACTAGTTTGCACTAAAAAATATATATGGCAGTGTACGCTCTTTACTCAGTCGATAAAAAATTATAATTTGTCAGTGTTGTGTCAAACTATTGTGAGTGTTTGCTAAGGACTCCTAGTTATGTCGTAAGTATTTCACGTTAATTTACATATTTTTGGGGTTATTATACATAAAAATGATCAAGAACGTGTGCTCTATACGATAATGTGTATCATCTTAAGTTTTTGACAGTGTGATACCTGTCAAGTGAGTTTAAAATATGAAGGTTATCTTTCTTATTTTTTTACCGATGTCTTAAGTTTAACCTTGATTATAGTCAAGAATCATTAGGTATTTTACAATGACTATCATTGTATTTTAATAATTGTACTTTCATTTATACTCCTGATTTTTTTTATTATTATACCTTAAGTAGTTTAGAAAATATAAACGTTTTTGTAAAATCTTGTGACTGCGCAGCGCGGGGCGTACGTCGCTAAAAAAACCCGGACAGTTGACCGGAATATGGTCGCGCGGGGTGGACGTTCAAGTGGTTAATAAGGTACACATTTCATCCTAGAAACTCGACGTGAAACATCTGGATTAGACACAACTAACCCAATCCTCCCGAGTAATAAAATTTTTTTCGGACAAATACTGCAAAAAAAATTACGGTTTTCGAAAAAGACTACATCACACACAAAAAAATCGTACTATGAAAGACACGCTTTCACGTGCTTCGTAATGTCAAACATTTAGGTATTTTTATAGCACTTAAATTTCACAAACAAATTGTCCTGAATTTGTAAAAGGATACTTTAAAGAGATTATGGTATGTAGCTTACGTGTATTCTGACTTTGACATCCAATATAACAATCATGGAGCATTTATATCCACCTGTTCCAACGATGGATCAAGCCCATGGTGTTTCATTAAGGCTTTTATGTGTGGCTGATTCTTATAGCTGTTTTACTGTTCTCATACGCATAAAAAAGTGAAGGTCATCTAAATCGTTATGTAAAAATCCCATTTTAAGTAAAAAATTAAATTCACCACATTTAATTTGCGTATGCTTGATTGGGGAATCATGAAGACACCGTGTAGATAATATACTCGGGCAGCATCTTGCCTTATTGTTTCTAAAAATAGTACCATGCAGTCGCTGAAATAGTCTTACATTCAGCTGAATAGGTTTGTCCGAAATACGTTTGATAGGCAATATTGAAAGCATCATAAAGACCCTAAAAGAAATAATTTGGAAAGTAGCCATATATCACATAACACTCAAAAATATCTACACGCCATACACTCGTAACATAGAAACGCAAAATAATACATATTTCAAGAGTTAGACCAGGTTGAACTTGTATTTATAAATAACAATACGGTCTTTATGATAAGGTTTGAAAAATATTTCAAACAATAAATAACCATTTAGAACAGTTTTCAATCATGAATACCGGATTAGGGCTCTTCGATGCCGCCTAGCGGATGAATGATTTGAAATGTCACCGTACCGTATTAAAGATTTATTTTGCTTAAATTTAGTGTTTCCTTCCCAAGTGTGTGGTAAACCCCGAGTTAAAATATTCGAAACTCTGGTCATTAACACTTTGAGCGCGGGGAACTCCCGAGGGGAGTTCTCTGTGAGAGGTCCATTTTTGCTACAAAGCGGAAAAATCACGGGATCGACTACGAGCGTAGCGCGTAGCACTCGTCCGCAATGAAAGTGTTAATTCATCAATTTACAATCAACTCGTTTCCAATATTTTATTCAACCCTCATGTTGCACAATTTAGTTTTATCCACACACTATTTATAAGTCAGAAATACATAAATAGAAATATGTGTCAGTGCACATGGAAAGGTACCTTGTCACGACTCTTAAAATAGACCTTGTTTTTTTTTTAGTAAAATTAATTTTAGAAACCGCGACAAGATAGTTTCCATGTGCACTGACACATATTTATATTGATTTAAACTTTCACGTTTATCATTCAAGTTTACGCGATTAAGACAAGTTTGTCGTTATAATATGAAATATAAATATATCACACCCATTTAAAAACTTTTTACTACTTTATATGAATAAATATGTTATTTTTATAAACCCTTCTAACGCCAAGAATGCCTAAAGGCGTGACTTGAGCAGTCGTTCTCAAAGGGTTGAGGGGCATTAAGTGGTTTAAAGTAGCTCGCATCCGTAAACATTTCTAGATATGAGAATGGCGGTAAAAGGGTAGACACATGAAATAAAGACAATAGATATAGAATAGGTACTCAGAATCAAAGGATATACACTCTTATTCTACGTAGCGTGAATCGCGAACGTGACAAAATTTCGTAGTTTAACATAAATATACAGGGTAATAAAAGATGGTCTTTTTGAACAAGGTTTCCCATGGGACCTATATTATGAACAAAAGTAATTTTTTTTACCAGTAGCTAAGTACGAGTTTACATTTGTTTTTCTTCTTCTTACTCATCCCAATTATGAACACCTTCCAGTACGGAAGTAATGAAATCAGGTATGAAATCAGGTTTTGTTTTCGCAAATTTCAATTTTTTTATTTTCAAACCTTGTTCCGAAAGATCATCTTAACACTTTCCGCAGTTAAGATCAATGACCCCGTAATCACCCAGTACAACAAATTCTAAAATTATAAAGATACACTGAAAATAGTCACACTTATATAAAAAGACAAAATAGCAGACACTTTGAATTAGCATATATTTGCATCCCTTAGTCGTGTGCAATCCCAAAGGCACCGTTTGTGATTATGTGGTAACCTTATTTTCTACCCTAAACCATTTAGGTACATATGAGTTTACACATTCGGTAAACTGTGGATCTCAGTATATCAAATTACTAACACTTCTACATCGCATAAATTAAAGGGCTCCCTGATCCCGATGACCTTGAATTTGAATATCACGGTTAACAAGTTTTCAACAGGAATGGTATTAAATACATGGTAAATGGTAGTTCTATATTTAGAGCGATAATTTCTGGCTTACAGCAACAAAATTAGGAAAATTAGGGGTCACAAATTCGCTATCAGTAAAAAACATTGGTAAAACACCTTTTGTACATATAAATAAACACATAAATATCTTGCGACATCTTACACAAATCGATCTAGTCCCACGGTAAACTCAATTTAAGGCTTGTGATGTGGGTACCAGGCGACGATATATATAATAGATAGATACTTAAATACATAGACAGCCATGACCTAGGAACAAATATTTGTGATAAATAAATACACAATTAATGCCCTCGCCAGGATACGAACCCGGAACCTCCAGCTTCGTAGGCAGGGTTACTACCAACTAGGCTACAAACTGACAAATATGTAGCTGCACGTAGAATTTACATTGTGCACTAACCCCTTTATTCATAAACGTCTAACTTAAGACGCTAAATATTGTTTGTCCCTTTCGCTCGTACAGACATATTTTATTAACAAAACCTAAAAGTACAAACAATACTCAGCGGCTTGTTAAGTTAGGAGATATATGAATAACGGGTTGAAACTATTTTTTGTATATCAAAGTAATTAAAATTGTTATAGCAAATAATCTTAGTTTTTAGGGTTCCGTAGCCAAAATGGCAAAAACGGAACCCGTATAGATTCATCATGTCCGTCTGTCCGTCTGTCACAGCCGATTTACTCGGAAACTATAAATGCTACAGTAACGAAATTTGGTAAGGATATGTGTTGTATAAACCGCTACAGGATTATGATACTAAATAGTAAAAAAAAACCATTGGGGTGGGAGCCCTCCATACATGTAACTGAGGGATAGAATTTTTTTTTAGTTGTATATAAGCGTGTGGGGTATTAATAGAAAGGTCTTTGAAAATGATATATAAAAAGATTTATAAATCTCATTTTTATTTAAGCAAAACGTTTTCGAGATAACAGCTTTCAAAGTCTGAAAAATGGCCCCCCCCCTCTATTTTTTTAACTACGCGATATAAAATTCAAAAAAAAATATATGTTATGCACATTAATAAAGTCTATCAACGATTTTTGGTTTGATTAAATTATCTCCTATAGTTTTTGAGGTAGGTTGATTTAACTGTATTTCTTAAATAATAAATTGATAATGGTACGGAACCCTTTGCGCGCGTGTCCGACTCGCACTTGGCCGGTTTTTCAAATTTAATCTCTATCTTTAAACCTTTGAGATCCCCATTTCTAAAACTAGTGTAGTCGCACTGACATTTCTAAGTTTCGTCATTATATCATTCAATTAAAGTGTAACGTTATGATTATGATTAAAATATTAACGAACCGGGATACTGGCGTAAGTAATTGAAGCAATCATCGACTTAAATTACGTGAGTAATTCGGTTAACATGTCAAATGTCTTATTCGATTACGTTATATACCTATACATTTTCTACTCAAAACTTACCAAACATTTTGTAAATTGTAGGTACAATACATAACATAATGTGACTTTTTGTATGTATGTACGTAGTACGTACCTACTTACATACAAAAACTCAGATTATGTATAGGTTTCATATAAAAGCATTAACATCATTAAAAATATCGGAAAATGGTTGTTTATATCAGATTTTTTCCTCATTCATTGTTTTCTATACCCGGCTCTCACAAATGAATATGAAAAATTCTGAAGAATCAATAACCGTTTATCTTATATTATTGTCTAAAGGAGGCAGTAACGGAGCGTCGAAATATTGAATAAGATAAGATAAGATAAGATAAGATAAATTTTTATTTCATAAAATCTTATGCTAGTTGTACATATAAAGTGGTAATAAAATTAATATACTATAGTCGCATATTACCTTAATACTACCTTAATCTAATTTTACAAATTAACGTAGATCCTGTAATACATGACTGAATTATTTAGTACCATTATTCACATAATCTTTTAATCCAAAAATACGTAGTGATCTATACCTAAACTAAGTAAATATTTACTTGTGACTTAGGTATACTATGTTTAGTAGGTCAAACATTCGCAGCGGAATGCTTACAACATCATTTTTTTTTCACAACAAACAATAAAACGAAGGTAAAAAGGTCAATGTAAAATATTCCATTTATGATAAAAACAGCTAGTGACATGACTTATAAAATATATTATATTAAACTATACGTAACTTAAAGTGATAGTAGTGTATTGCTATTAACTATACTTATGTAGTAAAGTTTAATACTATTTTTCTCAATAAAACTATAATAACTATAACACATAAAACAAAAATCTATGCATAACTAAAGATAAAATTTTAATCTAGTATAAGTAAGTAAACTGTAAGGTATCTAGTAACCACTATGAAACTACTTCTAATAATCTTTCTGTGTCCTCGTACGCTTTCCCAGTGAGCCAAGATTTAATTACTTTTAGGCATATTTTACTGGGCATCGGATGGATGTTTAATAAAAGATTGACTTTATTGTAAAGGAATGTACCGAGGAAACAGAAAAATCTATGCGAGTTTGCGGAGCAGAATGAATCCTTGGTGCAGACAATGTCCGCACGCCTTTTGCTTATTAAAAGCTGAGGGTCATAGCTGACCAGTGAGTGTTTTTTTATAACAGTGTGCAGAATGAATAGCTGGCGGACACTGAGAACGTCGCACTCAGTTAGCAGCTGAGTCGTTGGGTACCGTATAGGACAAAAATTTGCGACTTTTAGAACTGCCCTCTGAGCTCTTTCTAAATCGATAGTTACCGTTTTATTTGCTCCACCCCAAGATGTAATACAATATACCAGTAGTGATTGGCAAAGTGCATAGTAAACTGATTTAATAAGAGTCCGACTTGCCGCATGTCTGAGGTTTTTAAATACGTAAATTAATTTTCTAACTCTAGCCGTCAGAGATTGAATATGCGCTTTGAAATTGAGGTGTTGGTCAATTATAACTCCCAGGTACTTAATATTTTTAGCACTAGCGAGTTTTGAGCAATTGTTAGTACAGCGATTATTAACAGACGTGCCGGTTATGGGGCAGTTATGAGCTATTATGGCGTGAATATCTTCTGTCGGTTGGGTAGCGGCATTTAAAGAAAAAGTAATATATTTCGTTTTGTCGGCATTTAACGTAAGTGCGTTGGCCTTCAGCCAGCGGCTAACTAGGTTGAAGCCTGATTGTGCATTATTGAAGACGTCATTCCATGAGTCACCATTACAAAGCAGAGCTGTGTCATCTGCGTAGGATATGAGTCTACCTTTAGGGATGGCAAGGGTACACAAGTCGTTAATATAAGTAAGAAAAAGGGTAGGAGCCAGGATACTGCCCTGAGGGACGCCGTAATTAATGGAAAGTTCGTCGCTTAAAATATTGTCAATTGATACTCGCTGTTTTCGGTCTGAGAGATAGTCCTTAAAAATTCTGAGAGCATGACCTCTAATTCCTAGATACTCTAACTTTTCAATTAAGGTCTGTATTTTCACTGTATCAAAAGCTTTCGCGAGGTCTAGGAATATAGCTACGCACTTTTTTTGGGAGTCGATTTGTCTAATAACATAATCTGTAAGGTCGTGTACTGCGTCACTTGTAGATAATCCTGATCTAAAGCCGTATTGCGAAGATGCCAGCAGTTTGTATTTGTCTAGGAATTTAACCAGTCTTTTAGAGATAATCTTTTCTAATATTTTTGATAATGACGGTAATACTGAAATAGGGCGATAGTTGTTAATACAACTCTTGTCTCCACCCTTGTGAATAGGTTTGATAAGAGCTATTTTAAGAACTTTGGGAAATACACCAGTGGCAAAGCAATAGTTAAAGAGGTGGGTAAGTGGAGGGGTCAAATATTTTCTGTATGTTTTTATGAACGAGCAAGGGATTTTGTCAATACCCGTAGCGCGGTCATTTCTTAATGTCATTATGGTGTTGTCGATTTCGTTTTCGTCTGTATCATATAAAACAAATGAGTTAAAACTTGTATCTCGGAAAGAGGTCATATTGTGAGAGATAGGCAATGACGTGTTACTATTTGCTTTTTCTGCAAGATTTTTTCCTACATTGGCAAAAAAGCTATTTGCTGAGTTGACCGTTTGCCGAGCACTCGCAATATCGGCTATGAGCGATTTAGCAGTGGGTTTTGTATTACTCATGCAAGTTATGTTTTTGATGACTTTCCATAATTTATTTTTGTCTTGACCTGCTTTAATGATTTCCGATTTCTCATATTGGCGTTTTAGTTTTTTCAACAAGTTATTACAATAATTACGATAGCGTTGATATGTGATTTTAAGGATGTCATCATTGGAGTTTTTTAACAGTTTTTTATGCATTCTGTCACGATTTTTAATGCAGCGCAACAATCCAGGGGTAATCCAAGGCTTAATTATTTTCATTTTACATGGCACAGTTATGGTCACGGTGTTATTCTCTATAATCCGAGTTAATGATGTGACTAAGTATTCCATGGCTTGGTTGGCATTTGTTGTGTTATAAATAGGCGTCATATCGAGATTTTCTAAATCATGAGTAACTGCTCCACTGTCTAGCTTAGTCTTAATAAAGGTGTTATATGACTTTGAATAGTTGCGAGGTAAACAAAGTAACAGAGAACTATGGTCGGTTAAACTACTATTCAGCACTAAAGTTTTTATAGCGAGCTTTGACTTGGCAATAGCATGATCAAGACAATTTTTTTTCCCTCGTAGGGTGGAGGTGGGTAGGGAGATATCCAAGGAATGCCAATTGGGTGAGGTATTCAAAATAATTTCGGTCTTGTGAGCCACTTTTGATATCAATATTCAGGTCTCCCATAACAAGGACATTCTTATATGTAGATAACTGTGTTAGGACTTCACTTAGGGAGTTTAAAAAGTTATTTATGTTTTTATAGGAGGGGGAACGGTAAATGCCTACGATCGCAGTATCAGTGCCTATTTTAGTTATTAAGCAGTTTGCGTCTAAAAATATATCGGGTTCTTCCACGCTTATATAATTAATATTTTCTTTAACATAGAATACGACCCCATCATTCTGCAACACGTTTGTTTTTTCACTCACATAAGAATTGTAGCCGCTTATTTGAGGGATCGTTTGGGCAGTGGACAACCAACACTCGGTCAAAACAATTATATCTACCTCAGAATTTATTAAGCTCAGCAAAGCTAAAAGACCGTTGAAATTACAATTTAAGCTTCTTACATTTTGTACAAATATTTTTAAATTTGGGGCAAATTTATTCAGAATATCAGAACATTTATCTGGGTCACACACTAACGATTCATACTCACACGAGGCGTCAATGTCATCAAGCAAATCGGTGGTTGAGTTACCCATTAAAGTTGATGATAAGTGCGACAAGCGATGGTAGGAGGCGGCGCTCTAGGCGCCCTCATAGTCAATGGAACTTAAATATCTGGTCTGCGCATTTTTCTTTGCTGGGCACTGCTCATCTCCGGTTTTGTGATTCGACGGTTTCTTGAAGCGCTGGCAGGTAGCACATTTAGGAGGCTCTGTCAGCTTAGTACACTCCTTAATGCTATGCCCCTGCGATCCACAATGACCACATGTTGGCTCTGTATCCCTGCAGAATTTAGCTGAATGGCCAAACTGATGACACAAATAACACCTCGTTAAAAGGGTAAAGTCTCGGACAGGGCAGGAGGACCAATTTATGTAAGCTCGTTGTTGATGCACCAGCATTCTCCTGATTTCAGCTGAGCATTCTATAACGTAATTGCAGGTAGATAGGTCCTTTTTGCCGGATTTATGACTAAGTCTGACTGAGTTCATAAAGAGGTCTCTAGGGAATTCAGGTTGCAGGTCTAGAATATTCTGTTCAAATATACAATCGAACACATCTTTTTCGGGCAAACTCGTTGGGATTCCCATAACAATTATTTTAGGTCTCCTTTTGGCCGCGTCTTCAAGTTTGAGTCCTGATTGTTGGAGGTGCTCAGATTTTTTGAGCTTCTCAAGGTCAATAAGATACCTATTCGTAGTTTGTTCGGAAAGAGACTTTGAGGACATTCCAGTGCTACTAAGTTTTTGTCACTACGACAAAACTGATTTCAGATTTGTTGCTGAATGTAATCGTTATCTTTACATTCGAAGTTGGGCTAACCTAACTTACACTATGACCAAGTAGACTTCATAGTTTTTATCGGACGGTAAGACGCTTAATGATCACTGATCAGTTTCGGCTAATATATTACGTACATTCGAAAATTTCATATCATAAAAATCGGACAATTATAAAACCCGATTACTCGTTCTTAAAAACCGGTGTGTCCAACAAAAAAAGAAGGTTGCATAAAAATATACAAAAAAAATGTTTACTAAATAAATGCAGATATAAGATGTATAATCAATTCAGTATAAACAAACAGAAGTACATTTCTGCGAATTCCCGGCGAGTTTTGTACGTCCGTTCTTTTAGCAGACCAAAAAAAACAGAATCTGAATAAGTAAACCATCGTATTGTGGTGTCCAACGCGTCGTGGGCACACGTTAATGAGCACGAAGTGGGTCACAGGGCCGGCGTAGAGCAGCTACGAGAAGCACGTGGTCAAATATTCTGGCGACGAATCTCGTAGGTTTAGCTACGCGAGTGTTAGATTTATTCTGCGTTGTCAATCATGATGTAGAAACTATTCATCACAAGTACAAATTAACAGAAGAACAAACTTTACATGTACAGAGTCTACGGTCACCAAATATCACCAAGGAGGAGGGGCCAAATATGATCAATGATCACATGATATTTAACGAGCCCTAACTAGCTACTTGCATTGTATATGCTGCGACTGGTAATTCCTGTTAAGTGACCATGATTCAAAAATGTTTAGTTAGCAACTATAGATGTGTAGCAAGAGTAGACATTCGTCTTTGGCAACTGGTTGTGTAACACCACTATTTACTCAAGCAGGCCATACACGTAAGGGTGTACCTGACAGGTTTGCCTGTACAGGTCAACTGTTCAGGTAAACCGGAGCGTGTATGTTACAGAAACCTGCACAGTTCGTGTATGGCCTGCTTTACTTGTCAGCAACTAGTTACCAAACTCAGTTGCCATCGCGGCCGGATGGTTATTTTAACTGACGTGACATTAAATAGGTATTTTATCTCTTTATAACGTGACCTTAGAAATAGTTCTAGCTATTTATGGAAGAAGGTAAAGTACTTTGCCCTCACCATCTAACCAGAAATAGCGCTGGTAAAAGGCACTTTTATTTCGTTTTTAGCCGTGCCTATTCAATAAATGATATTCAACGTGTACTTTTGATATTATCTCAAATAGCTGGAGTCATTAGTGAAAGCTCTACTAAACAATTTTTGATAAATATACTTACTTGAATAATTCCGACTTATAATTTCATGCAAAAGCAAAAAAAAACACGACTTATGTTTAAAAACTGATAAAAATGTAAGTTACATATATAATCGTAGTATCGCTAAAGTAACGATTCTAAGGATACGCCTCACTTCACGTCTTAAAATCGGTTGAACGTTACGTATTTCCAGGGGTACAAATACGAACATACTTGAACCCTGAAATCAATACTCCTTTTTTTTGGCAAACGCAATCTGAAATCGCATGTTACCACAAACATTCTAAAAAAAACAACGTAAGGGTGCATAAAGTTTTCCACTCATAAAATCTAACGATGTTCACCTTGGTAAAATAGGAAGTCAGCGTTTTCCTTGCTTAATAAACTTTACTGCATTTTTAAACTTGTACACTACTCATGTAATTTAAAGCACTGAGATATAAATACTTCACAAAATGAAAACTTTAAACTCTATATTCCATATACAACACTAACGCTCAATTTACTCACAATAAAATATGTAGATAGGTACTTTACACACGAAAAGAAGTTACCCTATTTTCTTAAAAATCATCACGCTTTTTCACAAATACATTCTTTTGGGACATATTAATTTAATGTGTAAGTAAAAGAAGCTCAATAAATAAATAGGTACTTACGCTTAATACGACTAAAACGCTTTTTTATGGTCATCTAAATCTAGCAGAAAAATCACGTTTGTTGCCCCCTTAATAATCAATTTTATTCTACTTTTTAGTATTTTTTGTTATAGCGAAAATATAAATACAGCATCTGTGGAAATTCATCAATTGTGAAAACTATCACGGTTCACCAGATACGGTCTGTTGACAGACGGACAGCCAGCGGAGCCTTTAGTACTTGTTTTACGCTTTGGGAACACATAAAGTAGGTATTAAATTTGACTTATTTGAAATTAGCACATTGGCGATAATTATAACACATATTGAGGATTAAAGGTCGATCAACCGTATATCTCATATTTCACCACGTTAATTTTCTTAAATTAACACAGTTTATCGAAAATGGTTGATGTCAAAAGGTTTTCTATGACACAAGTATTAACCCTATATTTCTTATCACACTTGCTTTCTAAGCGCGCCATTGCTCTCGTTAGTAATACCGTTACCACTTACCTCCCTAGATGGACAATGTACGATTATTAGAACTGAGATGCATTTATTTTGTTTAGTATTTTTTTTACAAACTGAAATCAACGTGACAAATCGTTACTAAAATGCTTACCTACTAATAAATGCCACTGCGGGGTTCTAACACTCTCGTTAGTAATACCGTATTTACTACTATTAGTTTTACAATCAGATTTCAGTATATTTTCGACGCATGACGCGGCGTGCACGCGGCTCCCACGTTCCGAAACGTCATAGAATGGCAATTTTGTATCGGATCAAGTCTCCTTGAACAAGAACACAACATGTTATTGAAATACGAATTTCTATATTAATTTTTTCCAGATGTCTAGAGCGTTTCGAAAAAGTTATTTCAGTTGTTTCGAATGCAAAGAGTGAACTCGCAGTATTTTGTATGAAATGCTAATACACAAATTTATCCGCAAGTATGAAAAATAAGTTAAACACATTTTCGGAAAGCTTTCGATCATCTCCATTCCGTAGATTCATTTCGGGAGGTCTGGGTCATTGCATATTAGATGGCTAAATTTGGTTGGTTAGTCGTTCGTAAACAAGGACCCGTAATTTAAAGAGAGGTTTCAGCGTGAGGGGAATCCAGGTCAAGGTTGGAAAGGTATCACAATTTACGATGCAAAATTTTAGATTATCACTGGTAATTTGTTTCACGATTTTGCCACCGATGTCCATACAAAGTGAACGTAACTACCTTCCCTTTTTCTATTTACCTATCTTCCGTCCTATAATCATTATAATTGCTCTCAGACTAAGAATAAACAATAGATATTAAGACAACGGTAAAAATGGCTTCTATCCTTTTCGGGTTTTCTTTCTTTAAGTATCTAATTAGTTTAATGAGCTATCATAGGCTATTAAGCTATATATATATATATATATATATACATTAGGGCGATTCTATGCAAGAGTGTAATGAAAGTGACCAATTTCTCGTATGTTTATTTTCTCAAACTTGCTACGGAATGTTGATGTTACTTACGTTAAATTAAACCCGGAAATACTATGTATCCGGTGTCATATGCTAAGATGATATGTAAAGAGATTTGATGTATTTATTTCACACCTAGGACTGCAAACAAACTGTCTTTTGTTTTGAAACGTCAAATTGTGACACTAGGTCTTGACATTGAGCCACAGAAAAAAAAAATAACCTAAGAACTAAATGTCTATATCACCAGGTAAAAGGATAACTCAAACAGATTAAACAAAAATTAGGCGCGAATGTTTTTTTTTAATATTTTATGATACTGTACTACTGGTTTATTTACAAATTAAATAGTATGGTTCGGCGAAATCAGTTCGTTTTATTTCATGGCAAGTTTGAGAAAAGCACTATACAAATCTCGGCGAGAAACAGGG
The DNA here is from genome assembly GCA_025490895.1 of Thaumatotibia leucotreta. NCBI lineage: Eukaryota > Metazoa > Arthropoda > Insecta > Lepidoptera > Tortricidae > Thaumatotibia > Thaumatotibia leucotreta. Next base: position 11,648 of record JALPQI010010103.1, on the reverse strand, counting down.
TTACAGGCCGCGTATCCCTATCTGGCCTCAGTTCCTTCGGCCAGATATATCTACTTGGCCTGTAACCCTTCGTTTCCCGTCCTCTATAGTAATGTACTATTATTGATTGTGCAAATTTTACTGTTATTACTTCTAGATAAAAAAATAATACTTATGGAGTAACAGTTACACTAGGATCATAACATCATAAGTAAATAAACAGACGGTCAAATGGTCACTTTCATTACAGTTACATGGATTTAACCATTTACTTAGTCTTTCATCGCATTGTTCAAAAATTAATGATCTAAAATTCTAAATCACGACTAATAATAACTTTTTCATCACACCTGTTCGGTAAGTGCGCCAATACGCTGCGGTGATGGGCGCCGCGCCGTAGGTGCGTCATTACGTCCTAGTAGGCCGTTAAGGATTTTCATACAACATTACGTCGCACTAGCGCGGTCCGGCGCACGCCGCGCGCCGCGCCGAGATTTCTTTTATGAAAATGATGAAATGATGTTTTGTGAAAATATATTGTTTTATTTACTTTTTTGCATCACAGGTGTGATGAAAAACATTGTGTGTACCACGGGCGGTACAAGAATAATGAACTCGTGTGAAGTAAAGCCCGCGCCTTCGGCTTGGGCTTTACTTTCACACTCGTTCGCAAATTTTTACTTACCGCCCTAAATACACAATGTACTATACTATTATTGCCCATGCACGAGCATAGAAATAAAGTATAGCCATTAAGACGTAATGTAGCTTTATGATTTATGATCCCTTTCTTGAAAAATGCGCCTACTCGATGTAGCTGTGAAAATTAAACAATACAACAGAACAAAATTACATTTAAGGCATAAAAGTAACACAAATTGATCTAGACTGAGCTAAAATTGTCTTACAGCTACAGAAAGGGTCAAGTACCTACCTAAGATCTCAAATCTGAATTATTATCACAGTCCCCCTGTGGCTACACTTACCCAACCTGACATCATATAAAAAAACTATCAAGGTATATAACAATTAAACATATAAGACACCTAATAATTAAGGCCAGCCAAGCGTAAGGTAGTTGTACTAATAGGGGAAATCTTCGGATCATAAGACTGCCACTTTTTTTTGTTACCCTTGACGTAGTAGGTAGGACCTGCTCCCGGTTCTCTCAGTACCGGGAAATTCCCGGTACTCCCGGTACCGAGAGGACCGGTACTGAAGATAATGTCCCGGTTCTTTCCCGGTTCTATGTTAAATAATGAAGATGCGTGTTTTTTCAGAGCAGTCTTGTGTATTAACAAATATAGAGATTATGTTTTTAACTCTTATGTAGCTGTGATCGTATAAAGCACACGAGTGCTTTTGTGTGTGTATATTTTTTTTGTATTTAAAGTAATACATTTACACATAATATATTTAATACATAATATGGATAAAATCTATAAATATATTACACCTCTGTAGTCATATCCACAAAAAAAGCTATCTTTAAATTATGACATTTATGATGATGACAGATGTATGGTCTTCAAACCTCTGTATGCCTGTTCACAAAAAAAATTAACTTTGAATTATGACATTTTGATGTTCACTGATGTATACTAATATTAATAATATCAAATTTGGTTATTTATGTATACCTAAGGGCAATATTATTTCTTGTTCAGATCAGCAAACTTCATTCATCACGATTCATGCAAAACAAACATAACTCACTGCCTAAGAATATATATCTGGCACATTTTATGGATTTAAATTTTATTCTAAATCCAAATACGATCGTTTTGCGTTTTGAAACGTACAATTGCAGTATAGGTACATTTCAGAATCTAAACTGCCACATTCCGTATTGCGTCTCCTTTGTTTATAAATAATACATACATAATGTACCTATTTAATTCAAAACAGCCACATGTACAAATATGACACCTGTGATTGATGGACTCGAATATATTTTTAATTGAAAAAGTTTGCAAATCCAAATACGGCAGTTTTGTTTTAGGAATAATCCAATTTAAGAGGATACATTTTAAAAATCTAAACCGCCACATTCCGTATTGCGACTACTTTTTATATAAAGGAACACAATATTTACATATTTATTTTATTCGAAACTGCCACATATACAAATATGGCAGTTTTACTTGTAACATTCTTAACATAATCACTTCTTTTTTGGCTTTATGGCACTTTTTCTCAAAAATGTCATGCGTTTTGGTCAACGGTCGAGTCGCAACTGACAAAATGGTGGTTTAGCATTGAAGTTAGTAACAAAAGTGTGATAGAGCAAAAAGGGTACCTGCATAATTTTGATACTTTCTAACGACAAATCGACAGGTGTCTTAGTGCCACGTAAAATATTAGTGTTTATAATGTCGTTTTAGCAATAAAATATTTTTTCATGGTTTTTTAGTTGTTTCACTTTTGTCTTTAATGGACGTTGTCACTTAAGCACAAGGACGCTCTAATTCGTATAAAAATACGAGCCGTCCATATGATACGCGACCTTTAACTTGAAAACGTCACATTTAATACTATAAGCGCTGCATTACGGTTTATTTATATTTATTTGTTCAATAGCCAATTTAGTAATAAAGTCATTAAATCATACGCCGATGCAAGAACCGGACAGAACCGGGAGTCCCGGTACTGGTACCGCTCGGTACCGGGAAATGAAAATCTCAGTACCGGCCCCGGTACTGCAGGCCCTAGTAGTAGGGCAGTATAGGGGTGAGATCTGAATTGGTGTCATAACAATATTTTATTCATAAGCCTATCTATCAACATTAAATTTATATGTTCAAGAATACTACGAGGATCCTAGATATAAGCGGTGACATGGGTTAAGTTGAAATTTGAGGTAATACAAAAAGTCATCTTCGATTTTATCCTCCACTTTTACTTTCTTCATACCTCTCTTTCATTATAAGTAAATAATCTTTTACACGAGTAATTACAGGCGTTGTTGATGAGTCGTGGCATAGGTTGATAACTTGTTTATATACTCGTACATATATTTTATACCACTTCACGACTATTTACCAAAATGCTAAAATTTTAAATTTAATAATAAGAAAAAGCCCATAACAGGTTTAATTATTAGTTAAGGATCAATGTAATGGATATCCCATTTCACCCTTTCAACTCTCCATAGACACAAAAGCTTAACAATTATTCGCGCCGCTCCATTACTTCACAGGTATTATTTACTTTCCATTCACAGAGTTTGTTTTATTCCAAAGAGGAATATCGGGAGAAGTTTTAACAGTAGGTAAATTGATTGTTGTCAACATTACTTGCAAAAACGTTAATCGGAGTTATTTGTTAAATTCATGGTATTGAATTGGAAATTGGCCGTGTGGTGACGGCGGTAAAAACACATTTGTCACCACCCCAACTCTTCCTGTGGTTGCCGTAAGAGTCGACTAAGGGATTCGAAGTGTCAATGACCATTTATTTGTTTAAAGATAGATTATGGGTAGTGATGTGCCGTCGGTAAATTACGCATTTACGGTAATTCTCATTGATGGAAATTACGGTAAATTACGGAAATTTCTCGGTAACTTACCACTTAAGAATGTTTGGTCATGTTTCAAATTTGTTTACAAATATCGTGTTTTCAAACTTTTTATTATTTTTCTTGTTGTTTTCTTAACGAAAGGTATTTCACACCTTTTTGCTTAAACATGTTATAATGTTAAATTATTTTATCGATTCACGTGGTACTTTCAAATAAGTATTTTAATGTTATCTGGCTCAGGCACCTATTTATGTGGTAATTTTGTTACTGTGCTCGTAAATCATAAGATCTTTTGTTACTCATCGTGTTATTTAAGGTAGCACTTGCAGGTAAAATTTAAAGGGTTTAGCGGTGATTGTAAATACTATCTAATTAGAAGCTAGGCTATGTCATTGTCCTGAGTTTGGATGTTTCGTGATTGGCCCGTATCTTTTGTTAGGTTCGGGTAGTTATGGTGGGGAAAATAATTGTGTCCCCTAACGTAGAACAGATTCCAGTTTTTTATTTGGACGTAGTTTAGCAAAAAGGATCCAACCTCAAAAAATTGTCATTGAAAAGACTGACTTTTGCTTTTGACAGAAGTTTGAAGTTTCAGTTGATGCGACTTTATACCGGCAGCTCAACAGACAGATCTCTAAGTCCCTCAAACGCGATATGCGCCAATTCCGTACCAAGTGTATAGAAGAAGCCATCGAGCGGAACAAGGGCTCCAAAGTTTTTGCAAGGGATCTGTCTGTTGGGCAAAGCCAGCTCTCCAAATTAAAGACTGAGGATGGTAGAATCGTCACATCCAGATCTGAGCTGCTGAGTGAGATAGAGGGTTTTTATGGACAGCTGTACACGTCAACTAGTAGACCCGAAGTTGATCTAGCGGAAGACCTCAGAGCTAGACTGACCCGACACTATACAGAAGACATCCCGGACACCAGCCTGTGCGAGATTAGAATGGCTCTTGAACAGCTCAAAAATAACAAGGCGCCTGGGGAGCTGAGCTGAGCTTCTGAAGGCGGGTGGTAAACCGATCCTTACGGCCCTTTAGAAGTTGTTCAATTCCGTCTTACTGGAAGGGAGAACGCCAAGGCATGGAACAAAGGTGTGGTGGTACTGTTCTTCAAAAAAGGTGACAACGCTTTATTGAAGAACTACCGACCCATCTCACTTCTGAGCCATGTCTATAAGCTGTTTTCAAGAGTCATTACGAATCGTCTTGCACGCAGGCTTGATGACTTCCAGCCTCCCGAACAAGCCGGTTTCCGAAGAGGCTTTAGTACCGTAGACCACATCCATACGCTTCGCCAGGTTATACAGAAGACCGAAGAATATAACCTGCCCCTCTGTTTAGCGTTTGTGGACTACGAGAAAGCCTTCGATTCGGTCGAAACCTGGGCAGTACTACAGTCTCTCCAACGGTGCCAAGTTGACTACCGCTATATCGAGGTGTTGAAGTGTTTATACGAGAGCGCCACAATGTCAGTCCGACTCCAAGACCAGAGCTCGAAGCCTATTCTGCTGCAGCTGGGAGTTAGTCAAGGAGATGTCATCTCCCCTAAGCTGTTTACCGCTGCACTGGAGGATGTCTTTAAGACTCTGGACTGGAGAAGGCTGGGTATCAACATAAACGGCGAGTACCTCACTCACCTTCGATTCGCTGACGATATAGTAGTCTTGGCTGAGACCTTGGAGGACTTAAGTACTATGCTCGTTGACCTCAGTAAAGCCTCCGAGCGAGTTGGTCTTAGGATGAACATGGATAAGACGAAAATCATGTCGAATTCCAACGTAACACCAACGTAGCTACGAATGTAGCACCAACTCCCGTAATAATTGGAGAATTTACAGTCGAAGTTGTAGACGAATATATATACCTAGGGCAAACTATTCAGTTAGGTAGGTCCAACTTCGAGAAAGAGGTCAATCGTCGAATCCGACTCGGTTGGGTAGCGTTCGGGAAGCTACGACACATATTTTCGTCCAATATTCCGCAGTGTTTGAAGACGAAAGTCTTTAATCAGTGTGTGTTGCCAGTGCTGACATACGGTACTGAAACGTGGCCGCTTACAATGGGCCTTATAAGAAGGCTCAAAGTCACCCAAAGGGCTATGGAGAGGACTATGCTAGGAGTCTCTCTACGTGATCGGATTAAAAATGAGACCATCCGCAGCAGAACTAAAGTAGCCGAAATAGCTCTCCGAATCGCTAAACTGAAGTGACAGTGGGCGGGGCACATTGCGCTTAGAACCGATGGCCGTTGGGGCGGGAAGGTTCTTGAGTGGCGGCCACGTACCGGAAGGCGTAGCGTGGGTAGGCCCCCCACAAGGTGGTCCGATGACCTGGTGAAGGTCGCAGGAGTCCGCTGGATGCGGGTGGCGCAGGACCGGTCATTGTGGCAATCTTTGGGGGAGGCCTATGTTCAGCAGTGGACGTCTTTCGGCTGATATGATGATGATGATGATGATAATAAATTAAAAATATCATTGAAAACATTTAAGTTTTCTATAGGAAATTTTACCTGAGAACTTTAGCGGAGAGAATTTTCGGTAATTTACGCCCGTAATTTACCGTAATTTTGGTAATAAACTAGTTCCCACCCACGGATGTTTTTGAAAATTTCTACATAAGTCATGGCTAGTCAACTAAATACTATCCTGGAAAAATAATAATGAAAATGTGTGTATTTAGACAACTTTCTCATTAATTACCGATATTGGTAATCTTACCGAGAAAGTTACCACAAGATTCTCTAAATTCTCGTAAATTACGGTAACGGCACATCACTAATTATGGGCAGCAGCATCATCATTAGTGAAGTGGACACATTACTGCGCTGGTCAACCCGCTTGCCCAGCGTGGCGATTATGAGCATTTACCTCCTAGTGCGTCCGTATCTACGCTTACGGAATAGGAGAGGCTCTTGTCGAGCGGTGGACTGTTTACTTATAGCCTGATGTGAATAGGTAATGCATTTTTTTCAGTCTCTATAAATCTTATAGAGACTGAAAAAACACAATATTATTGGGCTCAGTACTTAGTTAAAACTTAATCAATACCTGATATTATCGAAGGTTGTTCATATTACAGGAAATGAATACAGCTCACATTTAAAACTGTTTATTCTATTTTTTACAATGGTTTAGTGCCCGTACAGTACGCGCGGCACTCAGCTTGGGACTCGAATCTGTTTTCGTTGCCCCCACATCCTGAATAGTACATTGGCATACATTTTCGAGTGACGATGTCGTAGAACCAAGATTTCAACATCAGACCACAAGGCCCTTTGGAAGGCGCTTGGTAGCAGAAGTATGGTATATTTCTTAGGTTTGGAAACGGGCCGTCCACATTACCTGAAATCCGAATAGAATGGATTTTTTTTTTCAGATAAATAGAACCAGTAGAAATAAAATAGGACGTAGCATTATTCTAATTAGACATTACGTTTTTAGAGTTACGTTGTTAGGTTATACAAAATACACGACATTATGCACACGTTTGATAAACTTGTGCAACATTTTTTTTCGTGTTATATAGGTACATTACATTGGAACAGCCTGAAACTGTTGCCCTTTCTTTACCCTGCTTTTATATAACGGATAGTGTTTCAGTTTCACTAACGCAACATAACCTACACAATAATATGGTTTACCCTTTATAAGAAACAGAAATAATAGAAATAAGTTTATTCGCAACATACACATACCTACATAAAAATCACAATTACAGAAACGAAAAATAATTATACAGATAAAACGTGTATGCTACGAAATGGCCTCATCTCAGCATGTTGCTAGTGGGTGCCAGCGCTGGTCTTCCGATGATAGGAACAATAAAACAATTGTATGCCTTTAAGGAACTTCAAAATTAGGTACCAAACAATTTAACCTTAACTGAAACGACGTTTTAATATACAGCGTGTGTATTTGATACGGGCGAATATTTTAGTGGCGATTACTATCGGACCTAGGGAACCTATTTACATAAATTTATTTTAGAAATTAAGGTTTTTTTTTTTCATACAAAATAATTGAGCCCGCAATGTATTGCATCCACTGGTAGCCACATTACTTAAAGTAGACATAAGTATCTAAACGTCATACGAGTCTCATGTCAGTTGGCCGGCATACATTGCTGCTGGGTTGCACTTTAGAAAAATCATTACACCTAATCAACAACAAAATTTAACGAAATGGTTATCTTATACGACTCGTAGGATCAGATATTATAGCTGGATTAATTATTCGCCCGTATCAAATACCCACGCTGTAGTTAATATGAAATAAAATTTCAGGAGAGTCATGTCAGGGTATGACCGCTGCCGCTAGCCACGAAAAAGAATATAAAATACTTACGTCCATCTTTTACATAATCATGTCTAGCATTGGCCAAGCTGACTATTAATAAAATACACAAGTAAATAAAAGACATGGCAGAAAAGTCAGTACCTATTCGGACATTACTTGCTACAGGCAAATTGCATGAAATCAATGAAATGCAGAACTCGTATTCAAGTTATTTCAATCAATCCTACGTAATTTCTCGGCTCAACGATATCCAATCTAAGTACCTAATTTATTTTTAAGACGCCAGGCATAACAAGTCTACTACAGCGCAGCGAGGTACTATTTATTTTATCTTGAACAGAATGGAGACCCAGAACAAAGAAAATATTTTAACACATTCGACGCCGGTGACACAGCGCCTGTGTTCACCAAAATCTGACTCCTATGCCTGTGCCACACACACGTGATGAAAGTAATCTTACTCTTATGCAAATAGCGTAAATCAAGTTTTTGCTTTTATGTGAGTAGCATAGAAATACGAACGTTTTTGACACAAGTGCTGTGTCGCCGGCACAGGAGTACAGTCTTTACAATCGTGTCGCTGGCATACGAATCCTATCAGATAACTTCGATCGGCATAATATTAGCACTTAGCGATATAGTATCAGAGGCGAACATGTTAAGAACTTGAATATTTATGGTGCAAAAGTGAACAAGTATAGGTATACAATGCAATTCATGACAAGGATATTTAAAGGAATATAATATACATTGCTTTTGCCACTTACAAAGAAGCGCAGATTATTATTATCAAAGGTAGTTAGATGACATCGGTACTCGTAACAATACTTGTATTAGGTACTTGTCCTGTCTTCCTGAATGTCACAGTCGCCCGTACAATTACAGTATTTTATGCAACTCTTGTCAAAGAAGGTCAAAAAAGGTGAGTGGCGTGGGTAACAATTTGAGGAGAAGCCGAAAATTGTTATTAACGACGCCACGACCATTTTTTGACTCAGTTAAAGAATGTTGCATACAATACTTTTTCTACGACCACACATTTATTTTTAAATAAAATTGAAAATTTGAGAAATATTCTTAGTCATACACAATTTTATAAATCATCAAGGTCGGGCGGGAGACGTCAAAATTAAAAAAGAAAGCTCCTTTATGGTTTACTGGCTTACAGAGGCCCTACCGCAAAAATCGAAATTCGTAAATTTCGATGATTTTTCTCTGTGACTCAAAAGAAGGCGTCATTAGAGTGAGAGAGACAAATCCTCGAAATTAACGAATTTCGTTTTTCGCGGCAGGGCCGCTGTTCATCAGTTTTTTTTAATTAGGTTGGCAGCCTTGTATTTCATTAAGTCTTGTATACACGAGGTGTCTTAAAATGCAACAAACGCACTGCGTGTAAACCCGAATGCGTTTACGAGTATAGGGAATAGACAAAATATAGACTTATCTTGACATCTATAAGGTAGGGGCTCAGAGGTGTGTTCACAACCATGTAAATGACAAATAAAAGTACGGGAGTAGAAAAAAAATATTAAGATAGGATTGTGTATTTTTCCATTAAATAATATTATACTTACTCGTAACAGTTAAGTATATAAGTATGCCATTTTTTACAGAACACGGGAATATAACCATTTTTGAGTCATTGTCAGATTAGATTAAGTTAGTATAGGTACAAGTTACAAAAACACATCAAAAAATATTTTTTTAGTACAGATGGTGTACTTTTTAGGCTCTAGTGCGAGAAGTGGGTCATTTTACGTCAGGTCCAAAACTTCGGAGGGCCTTCTGTACTAAAAAACGTCGTACGAGTCACGTGCAAAAACGAAATTCGTAACTCGTGTCGATTTAAAAAACTCCCTATCGGTCGTGTTTTAAAACATCGCCACTCGTTTCGAGTTTCATGTTTTTCGCACTTGTGTCGTGATGTACTAATATATTTATGTAAAATAAATAAACTATTGGAATTAAAAATAACGATAGAAACCACATCTGATCACAAACCAAACTCTACTAATTAATTGTAACCGCTATTAAAAATCTCGTCGTTTGCCTAAAAGTAATATAAATATGTTTAACAGAGAGAAAACCTTTTTTAAATTGAATACGGTTACTTTAATCAAGCAAAGTGCTGATGATAAAGAATCATTCGTCGGCTTGAGAGTAATCAACTCAGCAGGCATAAAACGAATTAAAGTTACGGCCCCAGTCGTCGGCCGGAGTGTAACTTGGATTGCGATTACTTAGGCGTCATTAACAGACAGAGGTAAACAATGACGGTAACGGCGACTTAACGAAGCGTATTCTTGTTCTTGCTGACATTACAGCGCTGTGTCTGCGGTATGTTCGAAACAACTTTTTCTTTGTTCCTGATATCGTATCTGTAGATGTTAAAGTAATTACTTAGAAGAATTCTTTTATTTCCAGCATGGAGCGAACAATTTGCAATGTTATTGTAACAAGGAATATAGGTATCAAGACAGTAAATGAATATGTTGTACCTGCCATAATATTTCATTATTTCTGAGGTCATAACGTAGGTAAAAAAATTGATCAAAAGTATGAAGGGCAATGCTCAGTCACTCAGTGTAGGGTTCGGCAGTTATTGAAAAACAGCTGGGCCAGTCATGTTTTATTTTAAAGTATTCAATAAGCCCACCATTGACTTTTTTATATTTTTTCTATATTTTATTCTACCACTTGGTCGGCGTGATTAATATGTATTTGTAAACCAGTACCAAATTGCAAAATTCTAGTACTAATGGCCACTGAGTATTGCTGCGGACTTTCAGTTTACTACGGAACCATAAAAATGAGGTATACTATTTTTTTAGGTTTATTGAATTGATTTATACACTGATACCGGGGTCTAGTCATAAGATACATCTTATGATGACTCATGGAATTCTATAATTCGATTAAGAAATAGCAGATTGATACACAAGAGTTGAAAGCGACCCATTTCATCCTAGATATTTTACGCCATATAGTTAGAGTGTGAAATGGGTGCTTTCACTCAAGATAAACATTCTAAGACCAAGACCGAGTGGCCGAGGGGTACAGGCATCAGCCGCGAAAGCTGAGTACGTGGGTTCGATCCCCACCTCGGACCTCGGACATTAGGTGATCTTGGTCGTTTTTCTTTGGTGACATCTAATATTTACAGGGTTGGGCGGATTAAGTGTCCTATTGAAAAACATTCGTTTATATATTGAAATATAACTGTTTTTCATACCCTGTATATCATTTTAAAATCGTCGATTTAATCAGCTTCATGGGTTCTGAAACTCATTTTCATAACATTTAGTTGTATATATTTTTAAGAACAAATGTAAAAAGTGGTGTTGTCGGATAATGGTGCAGCGAGCATTAAAAATAGGGCGAGTTCATCAACTGATCATAAAAGTAAATATCAACGTATGTTTTAATACTGCACACCATCAATTGTTTCAAGGAGTCCTCTGCTTCCAAATTCAAGCCGAAATTGGGTAAGCTTTAAATGATTTGAGTCAGCAAGGTACCAATAAGCACCCATGGGCATTTTTTACGAAACTGTGCCTCTTATTATATAATCTTCGATAAAATTATTAAATTGAAGAGGGGTTAATATTTCGCGCACTGCTAAATAATCACAAAGAGTGAGGCCTTTATAAAACAGATGATTTATCCCTTGTTCCCCGTCCATTACCAAGTTACATAACCAGCACTGGGAGAGGACAAATTATTCCTACTACAAAACCAGGTAATGTAGTAGGAATTTTGTTTCCTTGAACAAAACCAACGCCATGTGCCGGTAATGTAATAGGAAAGAAAATTCCTAATACAGTACCCGGTCGGTATTGGAGTAGGAATATGAG
>JALPQI010010102.1:0-44640 GCA_025490895.1 Thaumatotibia leucotreta | reverse complement strand
GGGTTATTTTTTCATCAGTACAAATACTCTAGGGGGTGTATAAGTAAGTCATAATGAACAACTTTTACTATGGGGCCGAACCTGAAATCGCGAAAAAAAATCAGCTGTTTTATACATTTCAGACGACCATGAGTCGACAATTTCTATGGAACAGCTGATTTTTTTTTACCCCTAGAGTATTTGTACTGGTGAAAAAATAACCTTGTATATTCTTAAACAGTTAACATTTTCGAGAAATTTAATTTTGGAACTTCATATGAAATGCAAAAATGATATTGGAGGTATAATAGGTATATAGTAGGTACCCATGTTACGTACCTAGTTTGCATTTTCGTTAGTTTAATAGCTTGGTAGGTAGGTAGAAATACCTTACGTTACTACTAATGTTTTGGTGTAAGTAAACCGTATTAAGAAAGATTAGGTTTTAGAATAAAATAAATACTTTTTTGGATGGTACGTGTAGTATATTCATTCAAATCCTCGATCAATGATGGACTGAGATAAGTGGGACGGATTTGACAACATGTCCATGGTGAACGACGGAGCTACTGTGAGAAACGGCGGCGGGAGCAGTCTTTACGACTAGGGGAGCAGCATGTACAACGGGCGCAGCATGGACGGCGTGTACGACGGGCGCAGCATGGACGGCGTGAACGACGGGAGCGGCGTGGACGACAGGAGCAGCGTGGACGATGGGAGCAGAATGCACAGACACGACGGGCGCGGCATGCACGACCGGGGTGTGCACGGCGTGCACGACGGGACTGCCGTGGTTGACGACCTGGCTGCTCTTGGTGATGGTGGTCTTGGAGCCCACCACAGGGATGGCGTGCACTGAGTGAACCACGGGAGCCTCGTGAGCAACCAGCAGGCCGGGGGCGGCGGCAGCGCAGGCCAGGAAGGCGGCGAATGTAATCTAAAATAGTCAAATAAAAGATTCAACGTCGAGAAAAACTTTTGTTCAGATGTTATAATTTTGTTTGATATATATGTATATCTAAGTTATTAACCAAATTAGCAAATATACTCAGTGATCTTGCGGCTGTGGCTACATTAGATATTCATATTTAATAAATTAATGATCCGCGAATCGTTAACTTATACAAACTTCGATATAACTTTAGACGTAGTGTAATTGGATTATATAAAACGTTAAAGAGAACACTTACGAGTTTCTGCATGTTGTTTTTAGTAAATGACTAGTTTACTACTCAAACTTTGGAAGTTATCTAACAATCAGGTGGAGCACCGAAGTATTTATACCGACAGAAACTGACAATGACTTTGCAGTGCGTACTTGAGATTTGAATAATTTAATGAGCTACGAGCTTTTGGAGAGGTCACCATAAAGTATGTTTTATGCAAATTACTTGAAGATTTATAGTAACGTCAAATGAACACGAAAAACAAATAACCACGCGAATTGATAGCAGAAGTAAAAATTTTCAATTTTCGCCTATAAAAATCGGAATATTGTTTTTATTAACGATAAAGAACATAATATCAAAATTTGAAATATATCCTTCCTAAAAAGCACTAATTTATTTATTTTCATACATCATATTTTTAAATCGAAGCATAGAAACTTAAAAATGTAGGATATTATGGTTGTGATACATAAATTTCCCACGGTTTAACGTTTTCTCTAATAAGGCTTCGTGTTTGGAATGAAACATCGCCTTATTTAAAATATTAATTTTACTAAATATTCAAAACCAGCTTCTCCAAATCAGGCAAAGGTAAATTATATAAATCTGGAGCAAGCAGTAATGAGAAAATTTAGCGAAACGATAAAATGTCATTTCTGTTAATTGACGTAACAGAAGTCAATATCGTTTAGTTCTAGGAATTCATCTAGATTACTTTTTAATGCCAGAGACATTGCAATCATTTATTTTTAAGGATGACACTTTCAACAAATTTATAATTTGGCTATGAGAACTCAATTAGGAATAGCCACTTAAAAGGTAAATAGTGTACTAGGGCAATTCCGGATTTTTTTGTATTGGAATTCCGATATTGTCCAGATACAAAAAATCCGGAATTCCAAGCCCTAAGCCATACTTACATTTTTAAGCACTTCGAGGTTCAGAACCTTAGTCCTTGGGGTGCCAGCGCTAATTATCATTATAAAAAAATATCACTTCACCAGTTGAGTGCCCGAAGAGCTGATAATTTAGCTTTCTTGTGCAATATTTTGCCATTGCCAAACGGACTTGCCTAAATTTATTTTAGTTTTAACTATACGTATAGTTATATTTATAGAACCCTAACATTCAATGAACTGTTTGTAATGAAAAATATATTAAATTGTTCTCACATCACCCTCATACCCAGACTTAGTCCCAAATAAATTGATATGAATATCCCACACCCATATGCTTAAAAAATCCCTTAATGATATGACCAGATCGAAAAGTATAACGAGACCAAGCCATGTACCCGTAAAAAGGTTGTACCTTTTAGTTTATTGGCTTTATTTTAATAAAATATGACGAAATTGTCATTATGTTTTGTGAAACGCACGAATCCTTCTTTCCTTCGAATTTGACTTCACTCTGCATTGTCCGAAAATTAGGGGCCTGATTATGTCCATACGCAATTGTTTTCTAACGTAAGTCCCAACATATTTTTTATGGATCTCAATCTTGGTTTTTTAGCCTCCTGATTATTTTAAGTCAGGAATATTCTTGAGCAATATGAAAAAGGTCCGTCGACATAAGCTGTTACTTACCGTAATCCTTAGCAATTTCTCTAGGGGAATTAATGAATATACTTTTTATTGAAATCTACAAAATGAAATTGAAAGACTGATGTTCCGAAAAATTTGCCGACGTACCTACAAACTTAAATAAAACAAAGTAAATATTCCAATTCGAGATAAAAAATTATGTTGCGAAAGCTGACAGTAAGTAACCTTTTTATGGTAGCAATTTTAACAAACTGTTGTGAACACAAAACTCATTCGTAATAATCATGACACAGTAGTCATATTTGAGACCAATTTGCACAAATAACAGCCACATAAAGCTTCGTGAATTGTCTCGGTGACCTACCTTTGTATAAACAAATAAATGCGGGTATTTCATCTATGAGCTTTATTATGTAACTAATAAGTTATAAGTACCAAAAAATATTTTATCAAGTTCTGGACTTACACCGTTTTATTACTGCAACTATAGTGAGTAGGTTATCTCAAAATGTCGAGATTAAGCGATAAAATGCAATGTGCATGCGGTAAACTCGCTGCACAAGCCTGGACCCGGCTGCGCGTACTGCAATTTGCTTAATTACAAATCAAACACCGGTTTTTAATCCATCAATCATCACGTTTGAAAAGAGTAAAAGCTGTTTAATGGAATTGAATACATATTGTACTCCACAACATTTTATAAATATTTTCCATTTATACTTTTCACCATTTCATTGTGAAAACATCTTCACTTGAATATAAAACTTAAACGGTATATTGCTACACTAAAATTACACATTAGGTATCAAGAAAATAGTTTGTCTTTTATTTTGTTTATTTTCCTAGCTGATACCATTTTTTATGTTTTAATTATGATAATATACGTATAGGCGCGTATTAATGCAATTTATTGATTGTATTTTTATTTTATGTGTACCTAGGTATGTTATTGTACTACGTATATTACTTCACTCGCTTGTCTGCCTCTCCTTCTATCACAGCCCATGTTCTCTGAGTAAGTACCTACTATCAATGCAATAAATCGAATACTATATTTTTTATATTAGATGGCATATACCAAATAATGATTTGAACCCACGTTGTCAGCTTCCGCAGCTGATGCCTATATCACTCGGCCACTCCCTTGGTAAACTTCGGTATTTTTTATTCGGTAGATACGTGACATCGAATATTTAAATTTATATATTATGTTGAATACTATAGTTTACTGTTCGCCAGTAGAAAGCAAGAAAAAGTAAATAAACCTTAAAACGTGCATTATTTCACAATCACGCACTTCTAGAATACAATCTTGGTTTTCTCACCAACTTGAAACCTTAAGATTAAGTTCACGTACACTTTTAGTTATAATTTTATCTTAAAATTATTGTATTGATATTTATTAGAATTATCGTAAAAATATTTATCTGTGAACGTTTTTTATGATATGTGTCAAAACCGTCAAATGCTATTATCTGCTTACATTTTTTGTCCATTGGCGAACGGTATACAACTATACATAACATACCTAACCATACTGTTAGATACTAAAGGCACGATGAAAATAAAAACGAACAAGTAGGACCTCCTACATGTTCTACATATCCAATATATGAAAAAAGTTCATTTTGCCCATTTCTTTTTTCATAACTTGATTATCGCTTTACTTATAACATAGTCAAAGTCAAACGATTATTTGATTATTTGCACTGTAGCAAAAGGCACTTTTAAATCGTCATATATATGAAATTCAAAATACTTCCGATTATAACCCAAATACACCGCTGATATAATATATAAGTTGTTTTCAAATTATTTGCCTATAGGTACCTTAGGGTATTCATGAAATTGAACAACTTTCTCTATGGGACTATCGAAACTTGAAAAAAATCGCTTCTTCATAAGAAAGTATTCCCACCGGCTGATTAACTTTTCGTGAAAAGTGATTTTTTTTCGGGGTTTCTATATGAGTCCCCTATGGAAAGTTGTTTGTTATCGTCAGCGCATACCCATCGAGTCGGCAACTGATTTTAAAACATCCTGTATATTGCGAAAATCTAGTTTAGCATCCAGCTATAAGTAGTTTGTTTTTCTGTTTACCTCAACAAGCGTAATTTTTGCCTAGAAATTGTGAATGGTTAATTGCTATAAAATTGTTTCTTTACCATTAAGCTATTAAGGTGAACGAAGCCATAAAATGTTGATGTGACAAATAGCATGTCTTTTAAGGAGTTGGGTCACGGCGCGAGCGCATCTTGTGCGTGCCAGTTTCTGCGAGTAGAGTAATATGTTAGGTATGTTATATTATTATATCGTCACCCTAGTTCACAAACGTACTAATTACACTTTTACTAATTTTACAGGAGAGCATTTTTAATGTTTGCACTTGAATATCTTTTTAATAGTAGCAGATATTTTTATAATTATAAATATGTAATTTGAAATGATTTATTGAGATTCTATATTTAAGAAAAGAAAATACATATTAGTAAGTTTTCATGCTCAAATCTGAGGGTTAAGTAGTTCACCCCCCTAGTTAGTACGATTGTGCACTAACGGATTATGAAATAAATGCAGTTAGTACATGCATTACCTTATTTATGATACATGTTTCGACTAGGAAAAAACAAAATAACACCAGATTTGCTAAAAAGTTTTATTAGTATCAACATAATGTACTCGTACTATAGAAACAGCTCAGTATAAACAAAAATCTTAGTCTCAAACTTCAAAATCCCAAACAGTTAACTGAAAAAATTATAATCTTAAAATTAAAAACATTAAGCTTTGCTTAAAAACATAATTATTTTTGTACCATTCCGAAAGACGACTTATAAAATGTACATCACTGTAAAAAACTTTAACTAAAATCAAAATAATATCACTTTGTTTATTTATATTTGTAATAACACTTAAGTAATTAAGAGATCATTTTTTAAACTAGGTACATTTTTAACTTCTATCATTTCAATTCTACTAAATAATCAACGGTCAGAAAACTAAAACATAATCAGTTCGAAATTTATATACTAAAGACCTAATCAGTCAGAACAATAAAATCTTTGGAAAGCTAACTACTACTCATCATCTGATTCTTCAGAATCAGTAAATTCGTGAATGATTTCAGTTGCGCAAGGGATAGTGTTGTAATAATTCGCGTACTCTGAAGGAATTACACCATCTTTTAGCAACGTAATAATCTTATCTTATCTTATTAGTGGGGCCCTTACGGATACACTTCGACCCATTGGGATCTTTTGTGTAATTGCCCCCTATTTCACCTACCCCAGGGATTGTTCTATCAACTCAATATGTTTGAGGATGGACCCTAGCGGTAGCGTTTTGACCTCCTTCGGTTCCAGATAGCCGGTTCCGAAGTCTTTCATCCTTTGTCTGGCGAGGGCATGACATTCGCACATCAAGTGTTTCATTGTCTCCTCTTCTTCGCCACACATTCTACAGTCTATACTGTCAGAAAGACCCATTTTGGCCAAAAGATTTTTGACCCCAAAGTGCCCCGTAAACACTCCCGTTATGAGTTTAAGTTGTCTTTTGCTATATTTCCAAAGCTTTTTGCTCCAGCCCGAGTCTACTTCGTGCATAAAGAGCTTTGAATGCCTGAGCCCCGTCAGATTGGTTCACTCCTCCTGGTGCTTCCATCTAACTCGCTCTTTCATGACTGTTTTTATGGTTCCTTGTCAGAGTCCCACAAAAGGTTCTGGACCTACAAAGTTGTTTGTAGAACCCCCTCTTGCAAGCTCATCTGCATTTTCATTGCCAAAGAAGCCCTCGTGCCCTGGGATCCATACCAGTTGCACCTTGTTTCGCCTTCCAAATTCGTTCAGAGTTTTTGGTGCCGTTGAATACTAGTCCAGAGTCCACTTTAGGTGCCGTAAGGGCCTTAAATGCTGCCTGACTGTCGCTTAATATATAGATATTCATACCTCGAGTCTGTCTATCTATAATTTCCTGTGCACAGGCAATTATCGCGTAGGTTCCCGCTTGGAATACAGTCGCATAGTTGCCCATACTTACACTACCACGGTAGTCGTTTGCATGAAAACAAATTTGGGCAGCATTTTATCGTTGCCCATACTTGTTAACTTATCCATGTCTAGACCAAACATACAAGCATGGAACTGTCTAGTTCCATGCTTGTATGTTTGGTCTTCGGCATGCTATCACTCCACAGACCCAAGATCTTGAGTCTTTGCAGGGATTTACGTGCCTCCGACTGTATGACCAGGTGTAGCGGCGGTAGGTCCGACAGGACCTCCAATGCCGCCGTTGGCGTCGTTCTGAACGCGCCTGTGATTGCCATGCACGCTACTGTTTGTAATTTATTCAGAGCATCTTTGCATGTACCCTTTGCAGTTCTTGGCCACCATGCCAGACTGCCATACAGAATGATAGGTCTCACCATCATAGTGTAGATCCACCTCAGTACTTTAGGGTTTAGGCCCCATGTTTTGCCATATGCCGACCTGCACATACCGAACACTCTCAGTGCTTTGGTTATGAGAAGGCCTACGAAGCAAAGTAATAAGGTCCTTTTTATTAGTTTTTGTCACGGCCATCACTGACGCCTTGCCCTCTTAAGTGGTGCTTTAAATTTTTTTTTCAGCTCTCTTGTTTTATTGGCACTGCGCACTTTGCAAATATTTATTTCTTGAAACTCTTGATCTCTTAGTTCACAAGACTCTATCTGGATCTCAGGTACCAGGCACGCAGGTCTCTTAGGTATCCGGTCAGCCTGGGTGCCCTTTTTGTTAGGCAGCATTTCCGCTACTATAACTGTAATTCGGAGAAAATGCAATTTAAGCCAAAAAAATACTAATAGTTACATAAAAACCAGTTATACATCGAAATAATTATTTACAACGCGCTGCGCATATGTACTAAGTGCATTTAGCATAAGGAAAAGTCAACCTAAATTAAAACATAAGTATATTTATCACTTGCATAAATTATGTACAACCAAACTAAATCCCGTTAGCACACAATAATTATTTCTATAAACGTAAATCACTAGTGCACAGCCATATTAAGTGCGGTTAGTATCATGAAGCGCCCAGGTATCATAATCTTATAATTATGCACAACCATATTAAGTGCTGTTATCACAAAATAAATCTTTAAGCAAGAATAATATGCTTGTGCACAACTGAATCAAGTGCAGTTAGTATCCGAGAGCCCCCAATTTTCATAATCCAATATCTATGCACAACCATCTTAAGTACTGTTAGAACAAAACAAATTGTTTGGTGAGAATAAAATGTTTATGCACAACCACGTTAAGTGCCCACGCGGAAGCATTCCTCAAAATAAACAAAGCAATACAAAATCAAAAAAACACGTGAGTTTACAAATGCAACTTTATAAGATTTTTAAAAATATTTTGATAATAAGTTTAAAGAAAAAGTAACTTAAAATAAATATTTTACTTACCCTTTGTCGGATTTCTTGACGATAATCTCGTCGTGCGTTTTCTGTCATTTTCTCGTGTTAAATTTACCAATCTTCGACCCTTGCTGAACATTGTATATTATACTAATCAGTTATTTTTTACTATACGAAGTGAAAGACGAAGCACATTGCATCTCGCTTTCGTTACGTACACATGAGCCTCAAACGGCGTGGGCGCAGCAACTGATTCAGTCAGTTACTTCCCGCTCCCGGCACCCCCGATGCTCCCAACCGTGAGTAGCACGGTACGAGGAGGATAGATATTAGCTAATGAAGAGTAAAAGAGATAAAGCGACTTCTTCCCCGTACTACTGCCGCGAGGCGCTTTGCCCGTCTGCGATGATTGGGTACTGAATTATAGGTATGAATCAAAAAAGATTTAATAAAAGGTATCTTGAATTTCGTACCAAGATACTTTAACGCATCAGTGCACAATAAAAACATTAGAAGCAATAATATAAACTACACTCAAAACTATTTCATCTTCGTTTAATTTTATGGCACATAGTATTAAAATGGTTTAACATTTTAGGTCAATAATAATTTCAGACACCAACATGAATTAAAGGTACTTGTTACGAATGTGTTCCTATAATTTTTAATATGTGCTCGTAATAAAATCACTTAGTACACATTTGCAGACATAAAATGTAAAAGCACATTGAGGATAAATGCACTTAGTACGATAGTACATGACCATGAAATTGAAGCCTATTAACCTAAAATCACTTAAGATATATGAACGTAACAAATACAAAAAATAATGGATTTTAGTACGAAAACACACGTATAAGCCGTACTTGATGTCATTGTGTCACGTTGTTTTCCATAGAAGGAAAAGGCTTTTCACAGTTTTGAAAACATCAAACGACGCAGATTTTTTTTTTGTATACGAAGCAATAATAAAATGAAAAATGAAAATTTTGTAATTAGTACGTTTGTGAACTAGGGTGACGAATCGTCTTACTACACCAAACGCAGGATATGACACGTTAATATGGGTAATGGACCTAATATGGGTTTTCCCAGCGCCAAGATTGGGGTAAGAGGGTTTAACAGGATATTTTAAAGGGATAAAATTAAAAGAAGGATCATGTTAGATATAAAAAAAATTGACAAAACAGCATTCAACTAGTACTACCTCAAAATGAGCTCCTTTTCCTGATGCTTCATTAAAAGTGATTGCAAATTATTTGTATTTCATAACGTTAAGTTTATAACGATAAGATATTCATAAAATTATCCTGGTAAACACAAAGTACAACAAGTAATTAGTTGATTGACCTATGTGCATAACATCCAATATCTACTTTCTAAGTTCATTAATCTTTTGCGAAATTACAATAATTGGTAGTTTAATTGGTCACATATGAAATTAGAACATGCTAGCCCGAATGAGCTTAAAAGTAGAAATGACACCAATTAACACATTTTCGATTTAATAGGCCTGGCAAAAGGAAAATTTACTTTGATAACTTTAATGGATTGGGTTGTTTAGAAGGATTTATTACACTGGTAATGGTGTATATTTTTCGAGTTAAAATGTCTAAGAGTTTGACGCTATCAAACTTCAAAGATGAGATAGGTTTAGATTTATGGCACGAGTAACAGTAAACCACTTGAGCTGAAACTTATTTATGAAATATCAGCCATAGGTGTTTATGAATCGTTTTATCTACAGCAAAAATGTTCACTGAAAAATTTCTTTATAACATTGAAAATTATAGAATTATTCGATGTCAGCATCAATCTCTGTCTTCGCATACTCTGTGGTGAGGCATGCGAGTCATGTCGAGAGTGAGCCACTCACGGGAAACTGAATCGACTTACCACGGGCGAGTAGGGTGACCATTGTATAAGCTTCGTAACTTTCGATAAGGAAAGACACATAATATATAAATTATACGTAGGTATTCATTAAAATGATGTCTTACTTTTCACGTTTTATTCGGATTGATTTAGCAAGATTAATATGCATATAAAAGCAATATAAAAGGTAGCATTGAACCTAAGACAAAGGGATATTTATTTAATAGATAAATACCAAGTTGCATGATGATTAGACCCATTATCAGTGTAAAAAACCGGCCAAGTGCGAGTCGGACTCGCGCGCAAAGGGTTCCGTACCATTATCAATTTATTATTTATTAAAAAATACAGTTAATTCAACCTACCTCAAAAACTATAGGAGATAATTTAATCAAACCAAAAATCGTTGATAGAGTTTATTGATGTGCATAACATATATTTTTTTTAGAATTTTATATCGCGTAGTTTAAAAAATAGAGGGGGGGACACATTTTTCAGACTTTGAGAGCTGATATCTCGAAAACGATTGGCTTAAATAAAAATGTGATGTATAAACCTTCCTATCACTTTCAAAGACCTTTCTATGAATACCCCACACGCTTATGTATATACAACTAAAAAAAAAATTCTATCCCTCAGTTACATGTATGGAGGGCCCCCACCCCAATGGTTTTTTTACAATTTAGTATCATAATCCTGTAGCGGTTCATACAACACATACCCTTACTAAATTTCGTTACTCTAGCATTTATAGTTTCCGAGTAAATGGGCTGTGACAGACGGACCGACGGACATGACGAATCTATAAGGGTTCCGTTTTTGCCATTTTGGCTACGGAACCCTAAAAAATCGTAAACGCCATATTTAAGTGTCATAACATCTAAGTAAGTCACTTCTTAATTTCACGTCATAATTATGTAACACATCGCTCGTCGTATAAGTAAGATTTCACATTAATTTCCATTTAATTTCATTATTAATACCGCTGAAAGATATGTTGACTATAGATGGACTCCTATAAAATATTTCAAATTGAGTAGGTACCTACCTAATCTACCTATTTCAATGTCCCAGTAGAACGTCCTACACAAGAATGAGGAAAATTATTTTGTTAAATGAATAAATGAGAAGCCATTAGGCAAAATACACTAAATAAGTAGTCGATCTTCAAATGCGACTTAAGACAATAATAGCGCCTGATTGAAAGGCCCTACCCATTTCTTGAAAAATACACAAATAATCAATAACTAAACTAGCTATTAGTCTACAAGGACGAGGTCAAATATTTTGTCTATTAATATTTAAATTTAACATCGACATTTTACAACTGGTTACAAAAGCAAAAATTTACTGTCATTTTATATTACTTTAGTGCCATTGTGCTATTGCATTTGTGTAGGCGTGTCGCTCAATTATAACGGTGCGTCTTATACCTAACGTTGAACGACGACTTGTAACATAAATCAAAGTCGTGACTGTGGGTGTCCTGAAATCACCGTGGGCGGTTGAACGTATTATTTGTGATCTGTTAAAATAAAGCATTATTCATAACAATTCAAGACTTCTCAAGAAACAAAAAACTGCAACACAGTCTCCTTTAATCAATTAAGCATGTTCACTGGTTCTCACATAGGTAATCTGAGAGGTATTAGAAAAATTCTTGGCCATAAGCCGTTTGGAAACGCGAATAGTTAGAACACTATAAATTGAAGACATGGCGCCTCGTCAGTTAGTTGACCATTGACGCGATTGCCATTTGGTTTTGAAGAAAATTAAATAATAAAAATGTATCGCTTGGTGAGTAAATTTCGAGAAACTTGTGCTGATATTTGGTGATTTTACGTCGCAATGTGTTGACTGATAAAGTTTGTGTCACAAATTCAACTACATTCTGGATTTTTTTCTTTCAATAAGAGATAAAATTATACGTTGTGTTTTGTATTTACTTACGTGTCAGTCTGACGCTTATTGAAAAAGAAAATCAACCATCGCTTGCTTGTGTTACGAAAGCTAGTCATAGTCATACAAGCTCACCAGCAATAAAATCTTTAGCAACAAGATCCGCAAAGATATCTGACAATCTTAGAGCGGTGACATGAAAGCATATCACAGTCATATTTTTGCGGCATTAGTTCATTGAGATACTAATGTTGGCTACTGTACTTACTAGACTAAAATTTATGAGGACTCGTACATATTTAATATAAATACCTTAAAAGATATAGATCTCCGAAACAATAATCTGCGCTCCTCACGCAAATGTCTTTAAAGGGACTTGTACCCCGAACATTTCATTTTACAGGGTCAAGTCACGACCAATTAAGCTAAAGGTGCTTAAATAAGCCAATCAAATTGTTAATTAACTACCAAGATGTGGTTATCGTAAACAAAAACAAATCAGCTATAGCTATACCCACGCCTTCGCCTATAAATCTATTTTCATTTTTTTTCTATATTATCGTTTTGCAGTTCACAATCCTCACCGTCCTAGCGGCAGCATCGGCCGCCCCAGCCCCCAAGCCGGTGGTAGTCTACCCTCCAGCAGTGTACCACCCCCCGGTGTACCACCCCCCCGTGTACCCCGCGCCGCTACATTACCCCGCCCCTGTGGCGGTGTCCCACGTCAGCACTTTGTTGAACCACCATCCCGTGTTGCCCTACTCGCCGTACCGCGTTCTGCCTGTACCAGCAGCTCCTATTGTACCACCTCTCTTTTAAGTTAGACTTGGTATTTCTTCCAATTTCATATGTAATTTGATATAGTAGTTTTTGAATGGGAATCATTTTTAACTGTTAGTGTTCGCTCCTTTTTGACACTGAAACTTGTGGATCAATCACAGTTATAGTATCAAAATGCGCTATCAGTTAAGAATAATTTCGGTACTTTCTGTTTGACCTTATTTGTTATTCTTTGTAACAAACAAAGTCAGCAATGTATCAAAATGTCAAACTTAAAATTATTTGTTTCATTTTTTGACAAAATTATGTTAAGTTCCTTTTAATTTGTTTAGTGTTTGAACTTATTTATTGAAGCAACGTGGTTTTAACGACAGTTGATAAAATGTTGAAAACGGCTATGTAAAATGGATGTTGTTATTTAAAATAAAGCAAATGTCAAAATTACGTTATTTTTATTATTTTTAGATGAAGATTCTTAGTGCTAAGTTGAAAGTAGTTTTTTTGAATGGCATACACAAATAATGAATTTATTTAATGATAAACTGGATACATACTTCTATTCAAACATTATTACTGTCACTTGCATTAATCCTCATTTCGAAGGCCACAAATGTTTGCAAATAGCAACACTGAGTTTGACAACTGATAACCCTAGAGGCGAGAAATTGACAAGAAACTACATGTCCATTTGTTTTGTTATATTAGTCTGTAGCTACTTAGCCGGCAAGCCCTTATTTTCCGGGAAGACATTCCATAATGAACCGACATCCTTCGCTTAGGCATTATTCTAAGAATTTGAAATTCTGAGGAAATTAACGTTCGTTTTGTAAATAAACGGAACTCCGAAGCTAGCAATAATATGCGCCTTTGAATTACACGTGTAATACATCCAATTTAATTTTGTGTCTAAAATTATATTTATTAATATAGCACTAAACAGATTTCGTTGTAAGAAAAATATAAGGAATACGTTACGGAGTTCAGTAAACTTTGCCATTTAGATTGAAGCTAAGCCTCGACTAAAACCTAGCATGATAATCTATCGCGCTGTCGCAAATCTTACTCGCTTCTATCCTAAGAAAAGTTATTTCAAAAAGGAGCTCAGAAGATACAAAAAAATGGTTAAGAATACGCATTGTAAATGACTAATATTTTTATAAGATAGTAAAATGCAGCCGCTTGGTTTTTCAAGTCAGATAGATTTAATCAACACAAATAGACTTTTGACTTCCTCTGACTAGGTACTTAATTTATAATAATCACCGAGTTTTCTTAGGGAACTGGGACGACGCTTGCAGATAATCACCAAATAAAAAATTTAAAAACAACCAACTTCAACCAATTTCTCCAAGATCCTATCATCTGTGGTTTCCATCATTGGTTTCCTATCATCAAATCCTACTTTTTGAATGCAAATCATTGTAAATGAATGAAAATTACCAAAAGCGCCACACATGTACCTATAACATTCGAAGAGATCCCTCGATTTCTCCAAGATCCCATCATCAGACCCCAACTTTGTGCCAACAGGACCATCTCGGGGTTAAACACGTTCATAAAAAAAAATCGGATCGTGATTCTCGGAGATATCTGGTAACAAACATACAACCAAAAAAAAACAGTCGAATTGAGAACCTCCTCCTTTTTTTGAAGTCGGTTAAAAAGGGGCCTTGATCCCCGCTTCGGTTTGTTCCTGGAGCAGAGGCTGTTCATCGCGATTCAGCGCGGAAACGCTGCGAGCGTGATGGGCACTGCGTCAGGAACTTACTTGGGGTGGTTTAGAATTATATCAGTAGCTTATTTTGAGGGTTTTTTTATTAGGTTTCATTTTGTTTAAGTCGATTTTTATAATTATTGTTTTAATTTATTTTGTAGTCGATATTATTCTTAAGTAAGTAGTTGTTATTGTTTTCAATTAACATTAATAAATCTATATAAACTAGCATTTTAGTATAAACAATAGTTTTTCAAGTCGGAGAGATTTAATCAAGACAAATTACAGTACTCATGAAATCCAAATTTAGGTACACTGTACCTGGTTTAGTTTTGACTGTGTTAGGTTTCGAATTGCCATTTAGAAAAGGATAATGGTCACTTATTTGCATACTACGACATCAAGTTCAATCTCAAATCGTATAATCCTATGTCAATGGAAACTTGTCACGAGTTTCTGTTACAAGTCAAGTGCAAAGGAGTCGTTTTCTCTAACGAGTGCCAAGGCAGCGACACACCCACTGCATTTATTATTAAATGTCATACTATAGCTACAATAAACCAGTAACAAAATAATTTGACATAAAATAATAATACAGATTGAGTATAATTAATGAGTCAAAGGGCTCCAACTCTAAAGATTTCGTCATGACAACTATTTCTGCCATCCGTACTCTGAAAAATGTCAACTTTTACTACGCGGCCCTGCATAGTTTGCACAGCAGCACCAATGATATTTTCATCGAATTATTTACTGTCGTCTCTTACTATAGGCAGTGGACACTAATTCTTATTTCGAGTCGCTATTACGGGAATAGTGAACGACGGGCCAAATAGTTTATGGTGTCATAGCGAAATAAACGGCCGGTGCTTTTTAAACGTTTTATTTTTAAGTGTCGCAATCTTCAAGGAAAAATAGTTTATCAAATACTTATGTGATTAACATTTTAGATCTCACTGAATGCTAAGAGCGGCAACTCAACTGAACAGCCGCTGAGCATGGTCAATCTTTTCTCTTTGCGATAAGGTTTACTTACGGCCGTCTATGTTGATGATAGTACTGCAAATGGATGCATTCGTGACCGCGTTACTCGCACCGGGCGACATTGACGGCATCATCTGTAGCGTAACTTTAACATAAAACTGCACTTTACCCACATAATGTGCACTTTTGGAGAATACGACGCAAAAACGCTTCAAGGGTTGTCAGAAAAAATTGGCAGATATTGTAATATATGTAATGATAATAGCAAATTTATTTTTTAATTTTTATATATTCAAGCTACTGGCGATACCTAGCCATTTACATGACTAAATTTGTTATATAGGTATAATAAGAATAGATAATTTCTACAGTCATTGAGGCTGCGAGTATTATTTATGGGTCGTATTTTATTTAGGAATTATTTGGTAAATTGAATGAACAACAATAAAAGTCATAAGGTTACACAACTTTCAATATCTATGAAAAAAAAGGAAAAAGGTCCATTGATATTCGAACACTGATGTTTTTGATGTAATTATCATTGACATCATCGTACTAACCTAACTCAATTATTTGTAAAATGCGAAAAATAAATCATGCAATTTCGTTTCTACCTACAGCGCCAGTTATCAAGTTTCTAATCAAATCGCATAATCTGCCTGTATTGTTGGTGAATCGGAGCTTGTTACATAATTTTCCGTAATAAAAGATGTTGAGAGTAGTAGTTATTGGAAATGGGTAAAAATGAGGAAGTAGTTAAATTTACGGCAGATTGATTAATATTGCAAAACATATCAGGTAAATCTTGAAGCAACGTAATAGGGTAAAGAATTTATAATGTGGAGTTTTCACAATTGTTTAATAAGTACCTACTATTATTACTAAACTATGCACTAGGTCCAAGTGCATATAAAACCTTTTTTCAGACATAATTATATTATGTAGTTATAAATTGAATTATATAACACAGTAGGTTATGGGGCGCCACATTGAATGTTACTTCTGTTGTATAACTTTATAAAACAATGTGTAACTGAATGAAAGTAATTGTCTTGTATAATTTTTTATCCTCCTCCTCCTTGCGTCGTAATCCTCATTGCTGAGGGTCGTAAAGCCTCCGTGGTATGAGCTTCTACCTTACGGAGTCCCGCCATCTGTGCCTATTCTTGGCATCGTGTAGTGCAGTGTGTAGCTGGGTACCCAACGCAAACCGAACTTGATTTGTCCATCTTATTAATTATAATTTTATAAATTATAATTTTTTAGAGGGTAACCCATTTTCATAGCTCACCCTGGAGTGAGTCAAGTGAATTTATTCTATAATAGCGTAAACTCACTGAAAACATGCCATACGATAATCACCTTAAGCTCTAAAGCAATACAGTGTCTTCGATATTTACGCAGTATATTTATCAGATGTAAAGACGCATTATCACGTAATCTTCCATAGAGAATTAAACTAAAACAATAGACTTAATTGGTATTGTGAAATAGGGAAACATCTCTGAGTCAATACAACAGCTGGTCCATCAGGTAATGCAGGTCAATTTGACGTCACTTCTATTGTCCTTAGGTCTGAGAAAAATTGTTATAAATAAGCAGCAGTGTGATACAAGCGTGTGTCATTCGATTAAGGTCTGTAGGCAACATGGCGACTGTAACTGTACTCTTGGTAAGATTATTTTATTTTATACAATCCTGATCCTTTTCATCTTGGTCCGTTCATTTCATTTTATTTGGATCCTGGTCATCTAAAATAATTATTGGAAGAAGAAACAATTTTTTGCAAATAACTAACTCATTTCAGATTATGAAAATCAGAAATGAAATTTATTTCTGATTTTCATAGTGTGTAAGTACTTACATAAAAATGAAATGGATGGTAAAAGATAGGTCTTATAATTATTTAACGTTGGAATTATTAAGTTTTTTCTAATATAAAGATTCCAGATATATTTCATAATAATAAGGTGATAATACCATAGTGATAATAAACGCAATATAAATTTTCTATTGTGTCTAAAGTTAAGATAAGATTAAGATATTTTTACAAGTGTATGTGCAAATAATGATAGTTAAATTATAAAGTATCGGTGCTGACTTTAACATGCCAATATCAACACTACCGCAAACAATATAACAAAATAACAACATTTTAGTAGGAGACTTATTATAATAATTCAGTTCAAGCTTCATTGCAATTTTATTTAAGTCAGCTGGTAACTGGGTATTATGTGTATTTTCTTGGCTCTACTTACTTACATAAAACCTTAAGTAGTCCATCTGAAGCTCATGTAATGGAATTTCTTTAATATAATGAGGCTATAAATATGTAACCGGACGCGTTCGTGTCACCCTTTATAAATCAAGTTAGCAAACAGGCTCTTAATGCTACGAAAACATGGCTAGTATTTTTTTAATTAATTAGTAAAAATTATCTTTATTGTAAAAATCTCATTTTTATCCAAATTGATAGGCAATTTATAATTGATAAGTAGTAGGTAATTGAACATGCAATCTGTTTAGTCATTCATTGATCAGGGTTATAAAACGAAGTATCTAAATGTTTAATAATTTTGGTTTTCAGATTCTCTCCATCGCAATGCTGACTGCGGCAGCCCCGTCGCCGGGTATCCACATACACACGGCAGCGTACCAGGTCCCCCCGCCAGTGGTACACCATGTCCCTGTGTACCACGACGCGTACGCGTACCACGCGCCAGTTGTAGCGCCAGTGGTACACGCCGCACCAATAGTACACCCCGTACCCGTGGTACATCATTCATATGTGCAGCCAGTTGCGTACAAAGTGAAAACTCATTATCATTTGTTTGGTAAATAAATTGTTATGATTTGCGTTTTGTTTTTTTATACGATTGCCTAAAGGAGAGTAAATATGTTTAGCTGCTATTTTATTTAAACACACAGAACATCGCAATGCGTCAATCGTTTTTGATGTGTCAGGTATCATTAGAATTTGGCGACCGCATTAGGGGAACGATGAAGTGTGATCGACGGCCATTATCTTTGTATTCACTGGTTGCATTATCATAATAATGATAAGCCAACAGACCTCCACAGGACGTAAGTTTTCCCAGAGAATCTCTACATCTGTCGGCTCCGTGCTCCCGCATCTTTCGGGTTCCAATGATTTTCACTAGATAGTCGGTCTACCTTATGGGATACCTCAGTATAGGGCTGCTCGTCATATGAAAACCTACTTAGGCTCTAGTTGCAATCCTAAGTTGAACATTACCATCTATATAGGGATAGGTTATTTATAAAGTACTTAAATCAAATAACATATCAAAGTGCGTTGAATCCTCTCTGCCTACCTGCCTTTCTTAATAAACAGATTAACCTTCCAAAAGTCTGGGCTTAATACAAACAAGTTAAATGCTTTATAAATAGCCGATGAGTAAAGTTCAGCAACCCTACTGTCTCAAGTGCTGATATTTCATGGCTAATGGCTTCCTCTATTTAATTATGTCAAACTGCTCGCACTTTTGGCATTACGTTAATTAGGGGATATGAGAATATTTGCGAGCGACATGAAAATAGATTAATGGTAGTTATCCAAGTGGTATTATCTAAGTTGAGGTTATTATAATACTGATTTATTACACGTAACAAAAATTAATCGTATTAAGTAGGGAATTTAGTCTAATTAGATATCTTGTGTTGCAACAGAGTAGAACTACCTATAGTACCTATATATACGTGAGTACGTAAATAAATAAATATCTTGGGACATCTTACACAGTTCGACTTAGTCCCACGGTAAACTCAATTACGGCTTGTGATGTGGGTACTAAGCGACGATATATAAAATAAATATACACCGTGTTTTTATTGATTTCCGTTAAATTCAACAGGTTACGTGGGACGTAAATAGAAGTTGCCTGGTATATCGGCTTTTGTTAATATCGAAAAAAAAAAATTTTTTTCGTTTTCATACATAATAATTGTAATGGCAAGTGAGAATAAGATCTCAGGCCACTGACGGCTGCTGGCGGCACATGTCAAAATAAGTAACATTAGGATGTAATAAAGGTTGCAATACACTTGTTCAGTAATTAAACTTATTTTTTTAACAACTCAATAACAGTAAGAGTTAAGACACTAGTTTCTTAGAGAAATTGATTATTTTTGACCTAAATAAGCTCCCCTTTAATTTAACGGAAATCAATAAAAACACGGTGTATACATTTAGATACTTAAATACATAGACAGCCATGACCAAGGAACAAATATTTGTGATAAATATCATACAAATAATGCCCTCGCCGAGATTCGATCCCCGAACCTTCAGCTTCGTAGGCTGGGTCACTATCAACTAGGCTACGGAGGCAGACAAATAATTGAAAATAATTCATCATCATCATTGTCATTAGCTAATCCCAGTTCACCCGACCAATAATCGCCACGCTAGGCAAGTAGAATGGCGATTGCAGAGTGTTTCCTCTACGATGACGCTGTTCCTCATCATCAATGTTCTAAAAACTAAATGGTTAATGACACTTCAATCCAATGCTTTAATCCCTTAGTCGACTCTTCCGCAACCTATGGGAAGAGTTGGGTCAGTACTTGGTAGTAAACTAAATATGGATAAGATAAACAAAGCTATCAATTTTACGCATTTAGACTTACCTATAGATAGGTCCTATAGTAGAACCAATAACTTTTAGCACCGGACCACGCCACATTAGCAATTGGGGCTGCATTTACTTTGCAGGTGCTTCATAGTTTTAAAAGATTTATTATTAAGATATTTTTATTTGCCTTAATTCAAGAAACAAAAATGCTAGTACTATTTTGTCCTGAATTTAATAGCAACGTAAGTGAGAAAACGAAATCGAATTCAGAAAAGTGTTGAAATACTACACAATCATATTCAAACACTAGTAGCAGGAATACTGTATAGTTGAACATAAACATTAAAATTAATAATCATTAGGGCAGCTTGTGGCATCTGTTGAGAGTGTGTGGCATCGTAGGACTGTCTGCCTTAAAATATTAAATTAGTAGGCATTAATTAAATGTTTCTTGTATTTTATAAACTATAGTTTCAACAAAAGTAGCAGCATATACAACATATGCAACATATACATATTAAGAGTGGATTTCAAACAGCCACTTTGGCGATCTTGGGTAGTCCGTCAAATTGGATTTGTAATGACGTTTCTTAGCTAGTCATGTATTGTCATCAGAACTTAGAGCGTGTGCAAAATTTCATCCTAATCAAAGACAGGAAGTGGGTTAGTTACAAGTGAAGCTAATAAAATCGTCTTAAAAAA
This sequence comes from Thaumatotibia leucotreta, assembly GCA_025490895.1. NCBI lineage: Eukaryota > Metazoa > Arthropoda > Insecta > Lepidoptera > Tortricidae > Thaumatotibia > Thaumatotibia leucotreta. Next base: position 23,999 of record JALPQI010010102.1, on the reverse strand, counting down.
GTAAGTATTCATAAATTGTACCTAAACAAGAATGTCTTATCCCTTCTAAGAATCTAAGAAATCAGCACAAGGTCTTTCAAAAAGTTCACAGTTTTTTTAACTTCCCTTAATTCTGTAGGTAACCATTAAAGTTTTTTTAAGTAGATAGTAGATAGTTTTGGATTACGTTTATTTTATTTTACATTTTTAAGAGATTACATGTGTTTTCAAACTTACTAAAGATAGATCCGATTTTTTTATCTGTTCGTGCTTGCATTTATTTCTTACGATTTGCCGGACGTATGACAAAACCTTGCTGGCTCGATATAGGGTTACCATTGAAACGTGAATGTTCCGGTATCACATTATAAATATAGGTACTTATCTAACACAGGAAATGGAGACGCGTTGGTTCCTGTTCCCTTTAGTAATTATCATGACAAGGATCCATAAATTACAGTTACATATTGAACCCCTTAAACCAACCCGTTGTAACAGAAGTCGTTTTACTGTATAGTTTCAGTTTATCATTTGTTTTCATACATACAATAGCATAATTCTTATTCATATTTCACTGAATTTCAACACAACGTTTTTAAGCCTGCAATGGATTCAAACAAGATTTAATATGTTGTATTTATTAAATGCTAACCCCCATCAGCTAACTAATCGTTTCTTCACTTAGTTTGTCACTTTGACTCTTAATATTTTGCAGTAAGTAGATATAGTCAAAACAAAAATTAACGAATTTACGTCCCTATTACAAGTTTTTAATTTTTGTGTTTGTTAATAGTTATAGAATATAATTATATGTCAAGACCTGGTATGCACTTTTTGGCCCTATCATGAGCTGCCGCTACGTTGTTAACGTCGACTTACTTTCTATCCGGCTCGCTCATACTAATACGCGAGTACGAGCGGGATGTAGAAAGTAGTTGAGTTTGCGTTATTATTGTAGCGGCAGCTCATCGTACGGCTACTGGTGCTTTTACAACTGAAAAAGTTGTTCAGTTATTTTCGGTTGATCTAAATTAAATTGCATAAGCCCTCAGTTGTTTATCTCGTCAGGATTTATAAACAATATTATCAATAAGTATCGATTAACAAAATAAAGATACTATTGTCATAAACTCGAAATTAAAGTACGTGCTGTTGTAAGGTTTTTGATGATTCCTTTTTTATCGTTTTTCGTAGTTGCTGTCACGTTCTAATTAGTATGTAGGTATGTACTTTGGAAAGTATTATCATCATAAACCTACTGAAAGTTTCGCTTATCCTTGTGTTACTGTCATACTCGTATTATATAAGTATTTAGAATGTCCAAACATACACTTAAAATAATAAGATACCTATTTAAAATGAATAATTAATTTAATAAAAAATAAACATTTGAAATCATAAATTAAACACAACTACATAAGGTCTCAGCTGAGATCGTGGCTCGGAACCTGACTCATACAGTGGCATTAAATGTATAGTAAGAGTAATCAGAATTGGCTGGTGTTCTTATTATTTCTATAAATAATAGATACTTATTTACCTATTCATAGTTTGTTACATAGAAGTGTAGTTGACTTTATCTCTCACAATTGTTGTGAAATTATCAATACAATGATAATAAAATTTTTGCAATCCTTTTTCAACTTCCGCTTGCTAAAGTTAGCAAATTATTTATAAAAAATATATTACCTACTTGTTAATCCAAAATGAGTGGTTCTTAAGTATTTTCATTTAAAATTATTATAGCAATGTGTGAAAATTACTTGCGTTTTACTTAAGTTATTAAAAAACATTTTTACTCTAAAAATTTCGTAGGTTTCTAAGATGAAGCAATGACGATTAATTAATACCTAATCAAGTTATACCAGGTTTCCGTAATGATTAAAATAAAAAAAACAATAGCCATTATTAGCTGCCTGTACTATGCAATTGTGTGCTCAAGTTGCATATTGCCAAACGAACAAGATTTATTACAAGTAGATGCATAGCCTAGACCGTAGGACATGAAGGAGCTATAAAAGGACAGAACCTAGCCTACCCTGTACAGTCTCCATTAGAAGATCAAAGCCACCAACAACTTTACAATGTTCAAACTGGTGAGATTTTAATACTAGTGCATGTGCCAGTGATTGTTGCAAAATAAACAATTTGTTTACCTTACACTAAATCCATACAAAAGTGAATACCGGACTTTACGTGATTTTGGTACCCAAGGAATAAAAAAGCCACAGCCGTTTTGTTTCCGTCTGTTTGGCCTAAGTAGCATAACTTCGTATCACTAGAAACTTCATATGACTATGTCAATTTAATGTGAAACATCCCATAAATCACTACCATAAACATTTAATTTAAACAATGGCACCGTGCTACTAGACCAAGCCTTTAGTGTAAATGTAGAGATATTTTGAGAACCTTCCCACTTGCTACTCTAATCATAAGAATAAGAAATATCCGTTGGCGTTGCGTTGCATGTAGTACCTACATTAGTTATAAATTGAAACAAATATCACTCATGTTACTAGGAAAAAATACCATTTAAATATTTCGTTAAAACCCTTTTTGAAACTATAAACATAGTGAAGGCTTCTCAAAACAATTTGTGTTTTGTTATTCTGGCATTGTTCCGCTCATAACATTAAAAGTTTACACAACAATTTCAAGTGACCTTCGAGAATGAAAATTCCACAATAATAAACTTATTAAACTCAGGTAAAACTTCTCTAAAGCTTGAAATGTAATTATTTGTTTTCAGAACAATTACGAATTTGGTTTGTTGATAGGACGGGATGAGTGTTCTAAAACTAAATGCAAATCCAGTTGTGAAAAATACAACCTTTGTTCAAAATAGTTTTGAAAATTGATAAGGCTTAGTGAATCAGACGGGATTCTTGAAAATTGTAAATCCTTCAATATTATCAATTTATATGTAGAAAATACTTAGACTATTTTAATATACATAATGTATCCCCCAAAGAATTTCTTATTTTAAAAACTGAAGGAATCTTCAGTTGAAGTAAAATTGAAAATAAAATATTGGACATTTTTATTTACATTAAAATCGTATCATGGAAATTGTCATAGTAAAAACGGATTGAAAGGCAAATATAAATCTTTCAACATTGCCCGTGTCTGCATTTAAGTTAGTATCAACTAAACGTATCCTCCCACTTAGTGAAACACAAGGGGAAATAATTTCTGATGCGTGACTAAATTGCCCTCTATGTATATTCAATACGTTGTTAATAGATCAGATTGCGTGTAGGTGTAACGACAACCATTGTTGCCAGGAAGCACCCCCTTATGTAATCACGTACGAACGTTTCCACTTCTCACTAACGCTAAATTGAGTTATGTATTCTATTATGTATTGCATCGTATTTCGTGATGTTTTAGGAAATGAAATAAATTTGAAAGAACACAATTATCAACTGTGCTTTAGCAATAATATCTAGTTTTTTCTCCACACTAGCTCGGAAACACCTACTTCCCTCACTAATTTCAGTGAGGAAAATTGCATTTTAATCACTTGTGAGGGAAGTCAATTGACAGATGAACCGTGAAACGTTCAAAACCATAGAAAGTCAAATGCTGGTATGAGAGAAGCAGATTATTTCATTTATTCAAGATAATAAATTAGATTTTTAGTATCAAAAGTAAAACCTATCGCAAAATCTTATCATATTGGACAAAAACCAGATAGTATACTTTTACATTTAGAACGCAACCCGCTAAAAACACTGACGTCTTGTACGTCAATGCTGCCAACTTATAAAAAAATACTCAAATGTACAGTTTTGTAAGGAAAGTTTCCTTTGTAATGTTTTACCAAAAAGTAGGCAATTTAAGTTTACCTCACACATTTTTTTAAATGATTGCTGTTTTAGCTGCCGGAAACAGATTTTAAACTTAAACATCATAGATATTTTGACAATTTAATTAATGTAGGTAGGTTTTATTGTAATTATAAAAAAAATCTAGTCACATAGACCTAGTCATTTACCAAATTAAGGGTTCTGCCTATTATTTGGCATATTCTGGACTTAACTCTAGCACATTTTTAAATACTCTAAGTTATTTAATACAGACTGATTTGTTGCAATGATTAATTTTTTTGCACGTTCGTAGCTGCTCCCGCGGTTTAGAGTGGGGAAAAATGTAGTGTTACACATGGGAGCCAAGTTTGTTTAATTATCGTGCCTTGAAACCCTCGCAACGCTCGAAATTCCATTTTTAAACCACTCGCTTAGCTCGTGGTTCGACTATGGAATCTCTCGCTAGCTCGGGTCTCAATATTGGCACGATGATTAAGCAATCACTTTCCTCCCTTGTACAATCGACAACACAGCTGTGGATACAGACAAAGTGCCAGAAATATGTATACACACCTTTATGTCCAGGCAATAAAGTTCGGTTTACATACTTTTGGCACTTTGCCTGTGTTCACAGGTGTGTTGTCGATAGTACAACAAATAACTATTTTGTACTAGCACGTCTGTTTTCAACTTTCGCACTTTACGTTTACTTGTAGATAACTACATTGTAACGTAGAACTAAGTATATGAAGTTTACTTTCGTTTTTAATTTTTAAAATATTTTTTTAATTGTCTATTTTAACGAAATTTTACTTTCACATACGTTGAGATAATATCATACCTCTAGATAGAGGTTCTAGAGCTCAATGTATGTAGACCTGATGTAGATAGATCGAACAGCTGATGTAGAGGCCCATACATCAGCTGTTTTTTTATAGATTTTATCAACTATTTGATGATTATTTTGTTAGTTTTTGCGTATTCGTGTAAAATATTTAACATTAATAAGTAGATAGGCACTTGATTTAGGTAAGCTGTCATTGTGAATAACTAATATTTTTAGTAATAAAGAAATTTTGATTGAAAATTTCAGGCTGAGTCTAACGGATTTGAAGGGCGTATTTTTAATTCTGGGAGACAACTTGACAAATGGCATATTGAGGCCATTTTTTACTTGCTTTCTAATCCGCCGAAATTGTCTAAGTACGTATTTGATTTTGGAAGTTATTGTTTTTAAAATGGATAACTTTTCTAGACGCTGATTGTCGCCTTCATCGCGGTTGCGCAAGCCGGCGTGATCGCTCCCGTGGTCCCTGTGGCCCACGTGGCCCCGGTCGTGGCCCACCCGGTGGCGGTGTCCCACACGAGCTCCGTGGTGCACCACGGACACCCCATCGTGCACGCTGCGCCATTGGTCCACCCTGCTCCGCTAGTCCATGCACCCGTTGTGCCAGTTGTCAGGCATGCTCCCATTATTGTACATCATTAAATTTTAAGAATGAAATAAAACTGAATAAATTATTGTAGCTGAGATTTACCATGTTTGACCATTTATTTCGTTGACTACGTGAATATGAAAATGTTGAAAGATTTGTATAAATATGTTGATATAACCTAACAGGCGTGTTGATATAAAAATATCCAGTACACTTTGAAAGCACTATACAATTTCCTATTTATTTGATTGTGTGTACCTATCTTTAAAAGTATTTCAATCGATAGTGCTATGTAAAAAGCACTATTATTTTTGTTAAAAGACATAAAATTAATATTATTTTGATTTTGTAATATTTATTTACTACAATAACATTTGAAATATATACATATCTAACTACTGCAAAGCAAGATTGTATGTATTGAATAATTGTAATATGCATATTGTATGCTGCTTTGTAAAAGATGTGTTAATTAAATATTGATAGACATTTTAAGCACTACTATGAAAAACTTAACTAAAGCACCTTGAACGTATATAAGATGTAAAGGTTTTGTTTAAGTAACAATTTTATTAACGAATTCTCAGGTGCTTTTCTTAAGTTTTTTGACAATATTATTATTTCAACCCCTTAACTACGTACTCGTACTATACGTCTTAACTACTACTTCCTATATTATATATGCATTCGGCAGCAATATTTATGTTTGTGTAGCTTCTACACACATTCGTATTTTTTCTTCAAAATCGTCCGTAATTTGCTTTCGTCCATCATTAAAAAAAAATTGCTTAGGTATACAAAGACGTTGAACTAACTTTAGGACCGAAGTTTGGGGTTTCAGAAAAAAAAAACAGTATTACTTTTGCATGTATAAGTTATATGTCTAATGTCAATAAAATGTGACCTTGATAAGATTGCAAACAAGGTTGTCAGTTCAACTGCAAGGTCATGTTTATGGATACTAGATGGCGATCTAGATCATAAACTCAATTACTCTTCTGATAAATTGTGGAAGCTACATAATAATAACACATTACTTAACAAAACAAGGTTAATTTTTCAAGTAGATTTTTATCTATTTGGTCCTGAAGAATAATTATCATTTATAAAGAATTCAATTTACAAAAAGGGCCTTAATGATTTAACTGTTATGTAAATAACATTTTTCATTTTTAAGTTTATTTATGAATTTCAATTACATTCAACTAAAAGTTTTAGACTAAAATAATATTATTTTGAGAAAATGTCTTGTTAAATAGCGATAGCCTATCGAAGAGATTATGCGCATTTACCTTCACATAGTTAATAGGAGAGGCCTACGTCCAGCAGTGGGCTGAGAGAGGCTAACAATGTGTATTACATGTTTTGCTAAATAAGCACAATATTATCCAACGATTGAATAACCAGTTAAAAGTTCATGACTCATTTGAAGAAATTAAAATAATATATCTAGATAAAAATTTAAAATCTGTTTTTATCCGCACATTTTTCAATAATTAGAGAAATTACATGACAAATTACACACTCATCAATTTATTTCAATATTAAACAAAATACACCACGCATGCAAACTATTATTTACATGAATTGACATGTGACAAGTGGCTTCGTATACTAGTACATGCACAGAAAACTATGAAAAGAAAACAATGGAGTCCTGATGACCTTCAAGTGGCGTAAATGTACGGGCCCTGTTGCGTAACGCTAGCTCCTTGGGGAACCTTCAAGGATAATTACTAAAGGCGAATAACGAGCCTCAGGCGGTTAAAGACAGGTACATCCTGCACGTAACATACATTTTTGACAACCTTGATCCCTTGGTTAATGTGACGTAAATGAGGCATTGTCGGATTTAACTTTAGGTTTCATCGGCCCGATTGGACTTTAATTCACCGATTAGGGTTTAATGGATTTTGGAGAATTGTGTAGTGGAAATTTTGTTTTAATTTCAATCAGGTAAGCTGATATTACTCTTTTGTTTAATTGCCGTACCAATTAATAGTAGTTTTAAATTTTCATAATGTTAGCGTTCAAGTTTTTTGTTGCAAGGTGTATCTACTAATGGTAAATGCAAAAATAATGCATTTGAATGACAAACTGAACAACAAAAATATATTTCAAAGTAAACTAAAGTTTATCTTACTGAATAAAACTGAATAAGGATATTTCATACATTACGTACCTATTCTGAATTCACTAAATAAGAAAGAATGCGTTTATAAGACAAGTATTAGTTCCATTGGACCGAAGTATAATAAGATCATTATTTTTTACATAGCATGTTTTGTCCGGGGGAGTCTTTTAACCGGCCAGCAAACATGATATTGAAAAATAAATAAAGTTACTAAATCAAATCATACTAATTATACTTACTGTATAGTTGCGTACTTAGATACAAACATAAGTTCTTTCACCAAGCTGGAGTATAATACCACGCAAGCACGGTCGAGATTTTCAGACAAATGCCAGTATTAAACTATTCCAATCAAGGATAGTTTACAGAAGCTCGCAGTAACAGGTGTATAAAAGGGGCTTAACTTGATGAGAGGCACATCCCGTCCCTTACGACAAACATAAACCAATTGTGATTTGTATTTGATTACAAATTCATTGTGTTTACTTTCAATAGATTGGGAAATACATTAGACTTAATATGATTATCTAGGATACCTAATATAAATTGGTTGCCGTATGCTTTGATTAGGTAGCTCTAAATATTGCTTCATACTACCTAGATAGCGATATTATTTCACAAAATATACCTATGTCAAATAGTTGACTAGGTACATAAGTACTTTTATAAATATGCATAACTTTACATGAAAGTACTAATACTAATGCGTTTAGTATATTGGGCTGACGAACAAATATTTTTGCATGAATCAGCAAAAATCAAAGAAATACCCTAACCTTACTAGTCTTACCAAGGACCCTAAGAAAACACTTATTGGTTAAGGTATGCATTTAACCCGCGTCCTTGGTCCTAAACGTCCGAATTCACTAAAAGATTGCTCCCTTAAACCTTCCTACAGATATCGAGTCCCTAACGGGACCATAAGGAAGCTGCAAGCACATAAGATCTCAAACAAATTGATGTTTTGTTCTTGAGTAAAAGGTTTACCCTTGCGTATAAATATACCTAACACATGGAGGCAACTCAATTCAAAAAATCGTATCCGTTCAGAACACAGTATAAACATTTGATACCTTTTGATTAGTGTTTTTATTTTCAGTTTGATCAGTAGCTTTATTTATTAATATTAGTATCAGATAACTATCAAATGAAAACTTTGATAATTAATAGCATAATTTAATTATGTACGCTGATATATTAAGAATAAAAACTTATTGAGTTAAGCATTAGGTGGCTTAAGGTAAGTAGAATTCTAAAAAGTGAAGTTCATATTATTTATACTTTGAACTCTCTGTTTCGATCACAGGCAAACATGTGATAAAAATAGTAACAATATTTGACTGCTGGCTTCCAATTTTAGCATGAATGAATAGGTATAGTATTTCACAAGGGAGTTCAAAGTTGAAACAGTAGACACAGTCCTTTGAACATTTCAACTGTCATCCCGTTTCGATTGTCTACAATTAATTCAAATTGGGATTTACATATACGCCCGAGACAATAGCTGGGAAGCAATCTCAGTCAAGGTCAGACCTACCGTACCCCATTCGTCTTATCAACGTCGCATTTACTTTACCATTATTTTACCGTAGCAGTAGAAACAATGGGTATACATATTTCTTACAATGAGTAAATATGACCTAACTTAGTTACTTTGAAGTCATCACAACACATAAGGCGCTGGAAATAGAAATACTGATTGTATTATGTAGACAATAACATAAAATGAGTAAATTTAAGATTGCACGGTTGCTACGGTACTATACAAAGAATCTTTTGAAAATCTATAAACGACGCCTAAAAAAATACGTCACAAAAATGTAACAGAGATATGGAAATAGAAATACTGATTGTATTACGTAGACAATAATATAAGATGAGTAAATTTAAGATTGCACGGTTGCTACAGTAAATTAATATTTAAACAGCCTTTTGAAAATCTATTAACGACGCTGCTAAAAAATTTCGTCACAAAAATGTAACAGAGATATGGTAAATTAGCCATAACCATTTTTCAAGATGAAAGCCATGCAGATATTTCATAACATGCCTGTTCAGTATAATGTGCCAGAACGCAGCCAAGGACGCAGTCGAGATTTGTCGTGTCAGGACTCAGGAAATTGCAAGGCGTATTATGTTAAAGCGACCGCGAGAGATTTGCATGATACATCGTTTGTAATTTTTAGGGTGATAGAAACGAACGGCCATGGGAGGAAATTTGGTCACGTTTTGCAGGCTGCGTACATTGCATACTCGTATACCTACAGGCGCGGTTATCGTAGCGGTTGATTCGGGATTCAAGGTTAAATTGAAAATCCTTGACGGGAATTGTATCGCTCGGTATATTTTAGAAATTTTTTACATGTGGGTCGAGTTTCCATCGGTATCTGTACACATATACATAGGTAGATACTGTTATTTTGCGAAAAATGTATTAGCGCAATCGGAAATAGGTACCAACAAGGTATCCGATGCACTGGCACTATAAAGCATATAATATATTTAATATAATCTCAAACTGTACCCAAACGAAGCTCTATTTAAGTGCTATAAACTATAAACTGATATTGCAAGGTAATTCTCAGTCAGTTTCTAACACTATAGCGTTTATTTTTGAAATTTTATCAATTAAATTCGAACACTAATTTGACATACTTAACCTCCTAAGGCCCAAGGCGAAATTTGTATAGTCATTGCAAACCACGGTAGTAGTACTAGTTATTGTTTTATACTCGTCCAGGTCCAACATTAAGATCACTTTTTTAATGTTATTTTACTTGTATGCCACAAACAGCTTTGAGGCATATTTTATTATCAGTTTATGATGCCTTTTTGGACACATCGAATTAAATAAAATTTTAATTTTTATTGAATACATAAGATTAAATTTGCGCAAAATTTTAAAGCAATATGCCAGCTTTTGTAATAAGTCCTACTGGTAGAGGACCGTGGTATGCCATGACTATACAGCCGTTAAAGAAGTTGTGTCTGAATGACCAAGCACTATAGGAAGGACCTTGGGCCTTAGGGGGCTATGGCAGAGTCGGATAGCTATTTACAATGCATGCTGAATTATATATGAAAGAAAGTAAGTTGGAAATAAATTAAATATATAAAATTTAGTAGAGCCTTCGCTTCTCCTCTTCATTCCTCCAGTAATTTTAGGTTGGTAATATCAAAAAAACATAATATCATTCTAAAATACTTCAGTACAAATAAATCACAAACCTGGAATACTAAATTTCGTCAAACTTTACTCCGAAATTCAAAGTTTTGATGCCAAAAGAACTATGTTCTCTTTATTACTATCGAAGAAAACTAGTTCGCTGGTCACATCTCGTGTGATTGATTCTGATTTTATGACAAGAAAACTAGAATGTTTGGGCATTTACGACTTTTTTATACATTTATTTTCATATTTTTTACCGAATTTACGACTGGTTTTATGTGATTCGTATCACACTGCGATTCACACGATTTAATTTAACTTCGATTACGTAGGGTCCACATCACAAAGTTTGAATCACCTAGCTATTTACCTAAGGTCAATTTTTATAACAAAGAATACAATGACGGTTTAGTTTCCACAATATATGTATACCTACACATTTTATCGCATTTTGAACTGTATGATAGTCAAAGTCAAACTATTCTTTATTCAAGTAAGCTTATTAATAAGCATTTTCGAACCGTCTAACATTACCAAGAGAGAGAAAAAAAATCTACTACGATAATTACTAGATTCGGTAAAGGACCCCGGGCCTAAAGTATGAAAAATGTGGTTTCAGTCAAATCTTCTGAAATTTTGATATGTTATAGATTTCAGTGCCCTGAACAAAAAACTCTATGGGTGCTACCACGGTTTCCGGGTCCCTTTCCATGTTCTGCTCGATTTTGTACCAGATAACAAAGTAGTACTTAGTTCTACTTCGGGTCTATTTATTTAAACAATTGACATTAGTTTGAAACTTTTTTGTGATGCTGGTTAGTTAAAGACATAAAACGTCTACAATGTCAACTTCATACGCACGTGATTGACTTATCGTTTATAGCTAAATGTGTGATATTATGATATACTTGACATTGTAAAATATGAACTCATTCAAATATGGCGCTACTTTTAAATAGAGGACATTGCTTCGTATGTAATAATGCTGTTGCTTTTCGTGCACTGCGGCGGATACCTACCAGAAAACAACGAAGAAAAATTGCAATCTGCTACCTATTTCGTTCAGAGAATCTATGGACAACATGCCGGTTGAGTTCAACAACGAGTCCCGTGTGTGTATTAATTGTGACCGATTGCTGAACTCAGCCGGCATTGTATGTAGACGTTTTATGTCTTTAACTAACCAGCATTATCACAAAAAAGGTTCAAACTAAAGTCAATTATTTAAATAAATAGACCCGAAGTAGAACTAAGTACTTTGTTATCTGGTACAAAATCGAGCAGAACATGGAAAGGGACCTGGAAACCGTGGTAGCACCCATAGAGTTTTTTGCTCAGGGCACTGAAATCTATAACATATCAAAATTTCAGAAGATTTGACTGAAACCACATTTTCCATACTTTAGGCCCGGGGTCCTTTAGGCAGCAAATTACATATTTTTGTGTTAGTGGTCGAGGCCATGTGCATGGGATTGGATAGGTATATTGTGAGAGATTATTACAAATAAAACTGTTATTTTAGTTTACCGAATGAAAAGTGGAACCAGGGACATACCGCCCAGTCACTTGCCGTCGTCTAGTGTGATTGCCAGTTAGCTCCAAAAGTTAGTTGATGGTAGCAAGAGATGCGAATAATGTTGCTTAGTGTGGTATGTCGTTAAAAACGGCCAGCAACTTAGTTCGAAATATAGAATTATCAAGGAAATATTGAATTACTTATGATTTTTCTGACTTATCGCCCTAATTCCCTATAACAGGTATGTCATCCCTGACCTATAGTTTACCTTTCCAGTATCGGTGACCTACCCTTGGTCCACATATTTCCCATGATTTAATTGTTTACGTGGGAAGAATCAGAGGAGGATAGTAGGACTATAACTAACCATGAGAGACGTGACCAGAAATACAATAATTCCTAATATTCTCGTTATTTATTACGTTCCAACCACGAGACACCAGTATAAGCATTCCCTCTGGCTATATCAGGTTGCTATGGATCCTTAGGTCGCAATTGTGAGGATTTGCGTTACATGTATGCTCGGCAAGCAGTAGTAGATAGGCCAAGAAAGAATGTTATTGGTCCCATTGGGATTGTTAAGTAAAGATTTGGATTTATGAAGTGGTGAATGGTCCTTGGACAGCACTTTCGCACTGGTATAGAATACAAACTTGTGCGAATAGAATAAGACATAAACTAACTTTGTTCGACAATTAACACGATGTCCCATTGGAGATATAAGGGTACACGATGAGTTAATTTCTTATAGTTTATTATACAAAATCTAGGTTTTATTGCTATTCCTAATTTTGTTGAAAGTTGTTACATTTTTTTTTTTATTTATTCTAAATACTTATTATTTAACCTTAAACACGCGACTTAATCAAAATTCCTTGAAATTCCGTTTTATCGAGTTTATCGCGAATCTCTTAGGTACAATGATGAAGAAAAGGCGAATTATCATACCTAAGCTTCTTTGTCATCTTGTTATGAATTATTATCTTCGGCTTGAATTCTAAGTCTGAAATATTTTATATAAGACAATTTATAATTATGAGTGGTTTGCGTGGGGAAAGTATTTCAAAAATAGTAGGAGATTCAATAAAATTCTTGTTTACAAAGTTTAAATTTTCGCTTTCTAATACTTAATCGCTCTTTAGTCCAAAAAATTGATCCGCCTCTCGAATCCACCTCGAGAAAAGTATGATAAATTCGGTTTTGGAGACAATTGTGTCAAAATTACCCATCTTACTCAGCTTAAATTAAATTGTGTATTTATGGAAACTATTATTCATGCTTAATCCTAAACCACTCCTAAACAAACATGATTTTGCTGGATATTAATAGAATGGTCGAATCAATCAGAAAGTTACAAGGTTTTGAATATTCTCTAATACTTCAACTCCAATATTGACATGATGTTGCCCATTAGACAGTTTAGCGAAGGTTGTATCAATGTCATTACGCACAGATTTGTGCAGTCCTTGGGCTCACGGCCGCATATTTTAGGTGAAATAATTACCACGTTAGTCACGTAGCCGGATTCCGAAATGTGCAAATTACAGTCAGCTGAAATCACAACTCGGGACAGCTTCATAGGCGGACGCGATTCATGTCTGTTTGTTTGTCCAGAGCTCATAGAGCAACGATCACTAAATTTTAATAAGTAATTTTTCTTTTGTCTTTACGTTCAACAATTTAAGTTATAGACTTTTAGTATTAATTATTTACTTTGCTTTAGTATTAATTATTTTAAACTCTCTTGTAAGAACACTTGTCCTTTGAAATATAAAATGTACCATTTCCGTTTATTAACGAGGACTAATAGAGCACATCATAAAATATTCATAAAGAAATAGGCCCCTTTGAAAAAGATTTGTAATTGTTACTATAATTGATTGATTTAAATATGAATGAATCAATTAAGGTTCTTGAATATTATTTCACTGCTCAATAGATGGTACCAATTATTAAATCATAAAAAAGACATACGGTGTAATATACCTTACAGAATACAGAATCCAATGCCTATTTTGAACTCAGAATCAAAATAAAATCTACATAAAGTACATGAAATATACAAAATGCAAGTATGTGAATAACCTATTGGTATCAACTACATGTACTGTATTTTACTGAGTAGGCACGCATGTATTCAATGAACACGGGTATTAATCCTGTAACTTGAACCACCAGTCGCGAAGCAACAGAATTTGCAGGAAATTTGAGACGCCTGAACGAGCTGGAGCGTTTCCTGACTCGTGACCTTTAGATGGAGCGCCTCCAACATCCACCCGCCGCGCCGACACGTACGGTAATGTTGACGGGTCATGTGTGATCGTTCCATTTGCAATTGAAAACGTATTATACTTGTGACTGCCTCCGTTTTTGGTGGCGGTGGCATACAAAGGGCCTACTTGATGGTAAAGAGTTACCTTAGTATACATAATATGTATATGTAATACTGACGTCTGAAATTTAAGGGAATTTACCTGTAACATATTGCCAACCATTTAATATGTTTCTCATATTATAATCTATATATTTCTCATATAAGTATATAATATACATGAAAAAATCCATACTGTAGTGCCTTAGGAAAACCTCGGCAGCATTGTACTATACGTATTATCTTGTTTTGTTATACTGTGTTGTAAAAGGTAAGGTACCACGATTGTGGCTCAAACATTAAAAATACATGGTAAGACTCGTATAATAAAATCATTTCTACTAATCGAAATCTAAATCTACTTAAAAATATGTATTATCTGAAATGGCTTCACACACAACATAAAATCTAGCGATCAATTATTGCTAGACAATGAAAACATTGGTTCAAAATTACCTAAATCGGAAAAGAGCATTGATCATATTTACGAGACCTTGGCTCCATAAATTGCAGCAAAAGGTGTCCATCGATCAAATTTTCAAATTAATCCGAGGTCCCCGCTGAAAAATTTTCGGCACGCAAGGTCAACGCTTGGAATGCAAGGGCTGCTCAATTGTCAACACGCACCGATATATTATAATAGGGTCTATCACTACCGGGTCAAGGTGTTAGGACCCAAAGATTTGGGCCGCATTTCTGATGCGACCTTCGGCTTTTTTTGGGACAATGCAAGTCGGGCACAATCGCGCAATTTCGCACAATAAGGGCTCGGGTATGTTGCAGTCACGATTGCCTCCGGGCATTATATGAAAATGACTTTGAAACCTTTAGGGTTGAGTTCGAAAACAGAAGAATATATTTTTAGGTAGGTAGATCCTCAATTAAGTCATATTCACTCAATATCTGATCTGTGTTTATATTTTTCTTCCAAAATGTGAATAATGAAGAAAACTATACTTTTGCCTTAACACTTACACAAGACCAACCAGTAAAACGCTTCAATAATCTTTGAACTTAACCAGTTTTTGTTGGTTGACTCTATAGCTCATGCAAGCGGACCTAATAAAGATATATTATATAGTTATTGGAGCCGTATTAAGACTGGGTGTCAGCTTTTCTGCTTATACATATTTATTTATTACAGAAAAAATAGATTCAGCCTGCAACATTATCTGCGTAAAATAATTATTACTCTCCATACACCACACATCTACGCTTTTACCTTCCTATTTAACCCTTTACAGAATACTTCCTCATGCGTGACTCTTCACCATTATTATAATAATTAGAATTAAATATCGCCTTTAGGTCAGCAGTATCGATTAACATTGATATTATTTATTCTAAAAAAAGTTTTGTTATTGCTAAAATATTAAAAGTGTTTATGCTAAACTTCAAGAAAGCATTCTCCGATCCAAAAGGTTGGCGACGTACTTGTGCCCCCTGGTGGCTTATGATGGTCAAGCGTTTATCGTGCTACCCATCACCCTTGCACTTGCATACTTGTCAGAACGTGACAGTAACACCGATAAACGATTAACACGGTACCATCATAAGCCTACTGGTGTTCCAGGTCTTCATGAATGGCGGTAGCCACCAGGCGATCCGTCTGCTCGTTTGCCTATTACATTAAAAAAAGTCCCTTAAGTAAACTCAACGATGAACTAACTCTACGCCTGATAAAATCAAAGACGTGCGTAACCAGAAATGAAGTAACTAGACGCTCACCTGTCTAGGGATACTGCGACGAGGCTGTAGACGGAGGCGGCGACCGAGAGGCCTTGTACGTAGGGGACTGTCTTGCACATCAGCCATCCCAGCACCCACGCTGCAAGAAAAATCCACGTTAAAATTGTACATGTGAATAATACGTATAAATACCATGGGGCGTCTTATTTAAATCAATCGAGTCCCACGGTATGCATAAATTGTGTTGTGGGCAGGTGAGTATCCGATACCGGTTTTTTCTCCGTACAAAAGAACGGTTCGAGTTTCGTTCTTTTTCGTTCTTCTGAATTACATAAAATTTTGAGTACTACATAAAGAGTATAAACACATTTTAAAATATTGGGTTATTTAGAGGTCTTTCTAAAAAACCAGTTCTGATGCCTGGTTGTTGGTTCTAAATGACGATACTTAAGATAATTAAATAGGTACTTAAGTACAGTCAAAGACAAAATAAGGTGTACACAAAAATGTTCAAAAATGTCCCAGTGCACTCTAATTCTGTGTAATAAGAACGTCGTAACATTTTCATATAATATATATTATTATTTCGATACTTATTTTTGAACTTGACTGTACAAAGAAAACAACAATAACCAAGGAACAAAAATAAATCTGACAAACACACAAAAATGAATGCATTTGACGGGGTTTTAACCTGGTACCTGTAGATTCGTAGGCATGGTCACTATTACACTACAAAGCTACGGAGGCTGACTTTACAAGGCGAAGGAATATTTGGGATTGGTTTACTCGGTAAATAATATAATAATTTAGGTATCACATACCGCAGTAATATAAAATTGGTAAAATTCAACACAAGCCAATAATAAGTTTATATAATATAATATACGATAGCCGGCTCCTCTGGGTGATACTAGATGTATGAAAAGATGGATGTCCGGTAACGAGAGGTTAGTCAGAACTTGAACAGAAAAAATAAAATCTCAAATATCTCAAAATAAGCAACCCAAAAAAAATATCAATAAGTTTTTTTTTTATTTAGTTAAACCGTTTTATTTAAATGTAATCGCGATAAACACAAATGAGTTAGTACAGTAATCTTCATAAAATACACAATATAATAATCACTATAATCAGACATGACTTCCAAACTAAACGTAGCCTAAACTAACCTAAACTAAATAATACAATACTATAATAACACCCCGTTCGTCACATATTTATTATTGTTATTTTATTTATTTTTATACATTTCTTGTACAAAAACTAAAGATTTCGATTAAATTATTTTAATCTCATAATATCATAGCCCACCTAACGAAAACCAAAAGTTGCCTATCGGGGGAAATAATTCGTGTATAAGCGAATTTTGGTATAGTTGTAGGGAATGGTGTTTAAAACCATGTACTAAAAGTACTGGTGGTTAGGGGTGGAGCTAACGGGGGGAGGGGGGTGTAAGGGTCCTTATTTTTAGTTTTTCGTAAATAACTCTTAAACCGTGGCTTGTAGCAAAAAACGTTCTAGTACATAAGTAATCTACATAAAATTCTCTACAAAAAAGAAGTACGCATGTTTCCTCTGGGATCAATGTGTCATGAGATAAGAAAGCAAGAAGATGGGCACTATAGAAATAAACACATTTGTTTAAGTAGGTAAGGCACATACAGAATGCTCGCGAACATTCCAAAATATTTTAATGCTCAATTCCTGACCATATTTAGAGTCTTTAATGTTATATAAAATTTCCTGTATTCGGCTTGGTTTCAGAGATAATCAACCTTTTTTTCGAAATAATTTTTTCAACGTATCTCGTCATAGAACTTCTTTTTTATTACAATGCTACCACAATGTGTTTTAATATTACCACACCTTTTGCCTGGCAATCAAAAAATGGGAATAAACTTGACGAAAAATCCTGTCCCTAAAAAAAATTTAAAATAAATAATTTTAACAAATTGTTGTTGTGATAAAAAGTATTGGAAATGTTAAAAAGTATGCAAAAAGACTAAAAAAAAAAAGAAAAAAAATTTTTTTTTGGTGGTATTTGACATTAGGTCTCATAATATTTTTTGTTTGTTTTGATGTCTAAAATGCATAGTTAAAATCTTAAGACGATGATTATAAGAATATTTTAGGTTTAGAAGATAATTAGGAATTTTATTTTTACAAATAAGCATACAGGGCGCGCCCGGGTGCGAGCATTACAAAATATTTTAAGTATGCATTCTAGATATCAAAATAAAAAATGATTATGATACCTAATGTCAAATACCATCAAACAAAATTTTTTTTTCTCTTTTTTTTAGACTTTTTGAATACTTTTTGACATTTCCAGTACTTTTTATCGTGACAACCATTTGTAAAAAATATTTTTTTAATAATTTTTTTACGGACTGGTTATTTTGTGAAGTTTATTCCCATTTTTTGATTTCCAGGAAATAGGTGTGGTAATATTAAAACATATTGTGGTAGCATTGTAATCAAAAAGAAGTTTTATGACGAGTTACGTCGAAAAACTTATTTCGAAAAGGTTGATTATTTCTGAAACCAAGCCGAATCCAGGAAATTTTATATTACATTAAAGACTCTAAATATGGTCAGGAATTGAGCATTAAAATCTTTTGGAATGCTCGCGAGCATTCTGTATGTGCCATACCTACTTAAACAAATGTGTTTATTTCTTTAGTGTCCATCTTCGTGCTTTCTTATCTCATGACACATTGATCCCAAAGGAAACATTCATATGTCTTTTTTGTAGAGAATTTTATATAGATTACTTATGTACTAGAACGTTTTTTGCTGTAAACCACGGTTTACGAGTTATTTATGAAAAATTAAAAATAAGGACCTTTACACCCCCCTCCCCCCGTTAGCTCCACCCCTAACCACCAGTACTTTTAGTATATGGTTTAGAACACCATTCCCTACAACTATGCCAAAATTCGCTTATACATGAGTTTTTTCCTCTGAGTTTCCTTCGTTTGGTGTACTATCAACCGAAAGACGTCCACTGCTGAACATACGCCTCCCCCTAAAATCGCCACAATAAACGGTCCTGGGCAGATTATATAATATTGTTATTTGGAGAAAAATTGGTCTTGGAAAACAAGTGTTTTTTTTTTAATTTTGCGGGTCCTCAGATAGATAATTAATTACAATAAGATTTTTTTTATCCAGTATGTAGTGCATGATGTATTTTATGACTATTATGACACGTTAATTTTTAGTACTTACAGTAGAAATATTACTAAAAATACAAATAAAGTATTAAACTTCCGCCCCAACATTAAGCCCGTACCAATATTTGTTATAAAATACTTTAAAGTTAAAAACGCCTTAAAAAATATAAGTGCCATTTCATTCATGGTAAACGTCGAGAATAAGTAGTGTTTACACAGGCGTTACGATAAAATTAATGAAAGATAAATTAACACGTTAATAAATAACGACCGAATGAAAACCATTCAAATGTACCTAAGTTGTAAATTACTTATTAATGTAATTGATCAGACAATAAGAACTAAAACAATCGTACAAAACGAAACACTATATAATTTACCTCACAACAATCTATCTTTATTTAAATACCTAATGACAATGTAATGATTAGGTAATCTATATATATAAACGGCAATGTCCTGACTGACTGACTGACTGACTGACTGACTGACTTAAATCAACGCACAGCCCAAACCGCTGGTCCTAGAGAGTTCAAACTTGGTATGTAGATTCTTTATAATGTGTAGAGGCGCACTAAGAACGGATGTTTGAAAATTCATCCCTTAAAAGGGTTAAATGGGGGGTTAAAGTTTGTATGGGGAAACAAGATTAGTTGGGCTATTTTATTCGAAACTTCACAGGAATGTTTTTAATAATAAATAAGTAAACACGTGTTTCAGTTTTTTTGAAAATTCATTCCCTATGGGGGTTAAATGGAGGGTTAAAGTTTGTATGGGGAAATAAGATTAGTTGGGCTATTTTATTCGAAACTTCACATGAATGTTTTTGACAATAAATAAGTAAATACGTGTTTCAGGTTTTTTGAAAATTCATTCCCTATGGGGGTTAAATGGAGGGTTAAAGTTTGTATTGGGAAATAAGATTAGTTGGGCTATTTTATTCGAAACTTCACATGAATGTTTTTAACAATAAATAAGTAAACACGTGTTTCAGGTTTTTTGAAAATTCATTCCCTATGGGCGTTAAATGGAAGGTTAAAGTTTGTAAGGAGGAACCAGATTCGTTGGGCTATTTAATTCAAAACGTCATAGACAAGATTAGTTGGACTAATTAATCCGAAACTTCGCAGGAGTATTCTGTAAATTAAATGAGCAAAGACGTGTTTCAGGGTTTTCTTTTTAATGCAACCCTTGAAAGAGGTAAAAATGGTAACTAAGTGAAAAAATCAGGATAGGTATCGTTTTTATGATTTATCGGGTCGTAGATCACGAAAACACGTAGAACAACGTAGAAGACGTTAAATACTATGTACCCTGTTATGGCATGATGGGGTAGATTTCGAAAAATATAAATAAAGGTTAGTTATTTATGTCCACTTCTGGTTCTAGAGATTCCAAATTTATCACGTAGGTTAAGGGTTTAGGTGTAGTTTAAATAAATGTAAGTCAAAATCCACACCCTAAGGGGTGCAATGACGGGGGTCCTGAGTTTGTATGGGAAAACTTGATGATTTAAACTATTTTAACCGAAACTTTACAGTAGTATTCCTAAACATAAAAGGATAAAGACAAAGTCAAAGGGGTGAAAAGGTTAAACAGTAAAAAAACAACATGCATATCGTTTCTATGGTTTATCGAGTCACTGTGATGAGGGTTCCGATTGACTGACTCATCACCGGTTTAAATATTTTGGCTTGACTATTCTAGCATAAGACAAAAGGACGAAGCCTGTTGCGGATTACATTATTGTTTTGTAGGAGGGTGAATATCTGAGCGTTTCAACCGCATAATTTTGGTGGCATCCTTTTTGACAAAGTTTCTAAACGTTTCAATGTTATACTTCGCCATTTGTATAAGGTACCGTGCCTCCTTAAAATGACAAAGTAGCACATTGTAACGAATAGAAACTTCGACAAAAATAATGCCACCAAAATTAGGCGGTTGAAATGTTTAGATATTCACCAAGGAAATGACGATGCCTGCGTTGCTAATTTTAATTCGTGTAGTTTATTTGCAATTAAGTATTTAATCATGTCATACTAATATGTTGTTCAATGAAACAGACTTCAGACAGAATGTAATAAAGTAAGATTATACTTTGGTTAAGCAAAAGTTAGAACTGCGATCCCACACAGAAACGAACGGCTATCAAAGTAGGTTTTGGTTTAGGTTAGAACTGCGACCCCACATAGAAACGAACGACTATCAAAGGAGGTTCAGGTTAGGTTTAGAACTGTAACCCCATACAGCAACGGACGGCTTTGAAAGTAGGTTTATGTTAGGTTTGAACTCCAACCCCACATAGAAACTAACGCCTATTAAAGTAGTTTAGGTTAGAACTGCGACCCTACACAGCAATCGGCTATCAAAGTAGTTTTAGGTTAGGTTGAAACTGCGGCCATTGTGATCCCACGCAGAAATAAACAGTTATTAAAATAGGTTTAAGTTAGGTTACAACTGTGACCCCACACATAAGCGAACAGCTATCAAAGCAGGTTCAGGGTTAGTTTAGAACTGCGGAATAAATATTACTAAATTTAAACCAAACTAAAATAAGATCCCGTAAAGAAAAACCTCCATTATAACCTAAATGCAAAATAACTCAAGTACATTCAAAATTCCCTGATTTAAATTTACTAGAAACTATTCTTCGACAGAATGACTTGTCGATGAAATGAAAATACTTGAACCGTTGTCTTTGAAACAACTTTCGATTAAATGTTTGTCGGCAAGTCAAGGCGAAATCAAAAAAAAAATCTATAATTTTAAACTTATTTTGGCCACTTTTGAATCTCCTGAGACAAAAAACAAGATGGATTCATTGTTCGCAGGAAACCGTGTAACACGCATAGGTAGGTATCTTTTTTGAAGTAGGTTGAAAACATTTTTTTTTCATAGAAGTCCAAAATCTACGCGTGCGAAGCCGCGGGCAAAAGCTAGTACACTATAAACTTCCTTACAAAATCGTAATCTGGTAGTTTTGCAATGAGGATACACTATGCCTATAATTCGGTGATAGGTACCTAAGTATTGTTGATTTTAATAAGAGTCACGATATTTTTTATTTTTAATATCTAGGATGTATTTACAATTTGTCTCTAAATTCTAAAACAAGAGAAAAGACGAATGACTTTTGAAAAGGTTGACGCAACGTAAACAAAATAATGAATAATCTTACTTATCTTGTTGTGTCACGTGCTGAAACCATTTCAACAACCCTGTTTTGTTTATCAACTGTTGAATTCGCCTGAATGTTTCATATCATAATATACTTACATGCCATATATTTAATTTAGTTATAGACTGATCTTAGACACTCAGATTTTTATACATAATTGTACATATATGACAAATAGGTAACGCCAATGATATAATAAGTAAAGATATGTTACACCGGCTCTAAAATTGAAGCGCGCAGATTGTGATAATTCTAACAATCGCTCTTAGTTCTACTCAGACCACCGTGAGGTGTGTACCACTGCCGAGTTCTCGCAAATCACATGAACTGCGCCCTAAAATGTCATTTTATGTTATACAATAGTGAAAACTACGAAATAAAATGCAAAAGTGCCCTTAACATCAAACATCACGCGCAATTAAACTGAATTATATATTTTTTTCAATTTTACTATTTATTGAAAATAAATAGGACGCCATTATGACGTTTTTGAAATACTTCGAGAAAAAGACAAGCTTATGCTGTTTAAGATCAAGAGTAACAGAGATAAAACAATGTGTATCAATAACAACCTGAATAATGTACGCGCAATTGTCAAATGCTAGTTGTCTCTTTTTTATTTATTAAATACGAGTATATGTATTTTGCCATCTCTTTTACGCATTTTGAAGTATGAAGATAGGTGTATGTCAACTGTCAATAAATCGTAGGTGTATGATGTGAAGTATTTATTTCGCTCATTTTGTTAGAGTATAACGTATCTTTACTTATATATCATTGGGTAACGCACCTAATTATTTCTAAATCATATTAGATATTCTAATCATTCTTAAGTCATCGTGTTCGGTTACAAAGCAATTCAAATTTACGTAAAGGTCAGTACACTTAAGTTATAAAAAAGTCTTACCTACCCTACCTAGCATCTTTACAAAACCCAAGCAACAAGTTGGAACAGGTCACCAAATCAATATTTACACGCCGCCCTGCATCTAAAACTGGGGCAGGTCACTGTACTACCTGTGACCCGCAGCCTTGCAATCTTCCCTTTCACCCCCACTCACAAACACCACCTATTCCTTCTCTTTCGGTTGGCCTTGTCCCATCACGGCGCATTACAATACAAAAGTTGGAAATGACAGAACGTCTTCAATTAATTTTGTATCGTAGACGGAAGAGGTTAAGTCGCGATTTCGTTGTAAGGTGAAATGCAACCATTTTGGCTGTATCGATTTAACTTAGTTAATAATGAATCTGATTTGGGCTTAATGATAGAGCTTGTGATTTGTTTTTTATAACCTATATTTTTAACCTTGACCTGAAGTTGACATCAAACAAAATAACCTTTTAATTCAATTGATTTAGACAGGTGATATATTTAAATCAATGTATGATTATGAGTAGGTCCGTGAAATTTAAGTGATTAGTCACAATCATAACACAATTAGGCGGCATATGGTTAGTAAGATGATTTAGTTGATATGGGGACATGTTAAAGCTCGGCCTGTTTCGTTTAGTTTAGGTAGCATTTTTTTAATA
>JALPQI010010101.1:0-49995 GCA_025490895.1 Thaumatotibia leucotreta | reverse complement strand
CGTGAATATATTTTAAGGAGATCGAAACACACTTAATTTAGATATTCTTATTAGTTAAGGTTATAATTTAGTTTTTGCCATCATGTCTTTAACGCTCGATAAAGACGCATTTTTCCGACGTATGAAAAAGCTGTATTCTGCGTGGAAGGTGGGTTACAATTCGTGTATTCTAAAATATACCGTTTTCGGAACTGTTTACTCAAATTTTCCATTTTACAGAGTGCAGCAGCCGATTCAAAAAGCGAAGATGCATTGGCAAAAGTTGATTGTATTGTCTCATGCGTTGGAGTTGACGAGGAAACACTTTACAGCAAATCTACAGCATTACAGGTTTGCTATTATAGTTGAAACATGCTGATGATGAGTTATTTTCATTGTATTCTGTAATTCCGATGTGTGATGAGGGTGACCTAACTGTGTGCGCAGTTAGTGATTGTAACCAATAGTTTCCTAAATATTGTTAACATGCTTGTGCGCGAAAGCCTAGTGCGCACGTGCCATCTCTGTTCTGCGACAGGTAAATCGGAGCGAGTGATAGAGACGGCATATCTTAGACTGAAAATACGGTAAACATAAACATGGAAAAATAATAAAATATTGATTTCAGTTTTTCTCAATTATTAGAATAAGTAATAAGTTATTACTAGTTTTAATTTAGTAAAGAATTTACTTATTAGGTTATTATAGTAACATATATATATTTTTTAAATACTGACTCACACTTTCTGTTAGTCTTTAATTATTTTGTATTGGCAAAATTTATAGAAATGTTGTTTATTCTCAAGTCCATATTGTTGAAGATTGCAAGATTACAATTTACAAAAAAGTAGCTTTTCATGTGGAAAAATACCAATGTCGTACAGAATCTATAACCAAGTGCCAATACTACAATTACTGAGAATACTTAGTTGATTAGGTTAGTTTCTGATCAGCGATTGCCCATTTCACCATATTGCACAATCTCAAATTCTCCAAAAGAAAAGGAACTCTCTTCTTTTTAAGTTTTTACAGTTTATTTACTTATAACTTATACTAATTTGGAGGCCTATGTTCAGCAGTGGACGTCTTTCGGCTGATATGATGATGGTGATACTAATTTGATGACTTTGCTGACTAACCCATTTGTAATGACTACCTATTGTTTTTTTATTTCAAACCTTTACCCTGCAAAATATTCAATTTATTCATTGCTGCTGTTGTACAACAAACAACAACAAAATGGCTATTATAATCATCAAACCGTTAAATGGTTTTCTTTTCATTCTGTTATTGTAATACTGTATCCTACATCTATAATATTTCCCATTGTAATTTATATGGCCGTTATTTTATAAGCATTTTCTCCCATTTAAGTTTGTGAAATGTTACAGACTTGGCTTTTTGGCTATGAGCTGCCAGACACAATTACAGTCCTTACAGAGGATGCTATGTGTTTTCTGGCCAGTAAGAAGAAAATAGATTTCCTCAAACCCATAGAGAATGCTAAAGAAGATTCCGATCTACCTCCTGCTAAATTACTTGTGCGAGACAGAGTAAGTGTAATTATTGTGTTAATTTTTTTATCTGTAAGTCATAAGTTACATGCTAATTCTGGTGTCGGTTCTGTCCTATTATTTGTGAATTGGAATTTGAACTCTGTTGTTGGACCGGAAAATGACTTACCTTCTATTCCTTGCCTAACATAAATCAGCAGAGGAAATATGGAGGAAGCAACCTATTTTAGGATGTTTTATTAAATCAAAGACTGATTTGTTACACTTGTCTCTCATACAAATCGTCAACAAGCAAAATTCACTATAAAAACTGTCACTACTCTTTGCAACTCTATATTATTGAATCACAACTGAGATACAAGCTTTATTTGAAGTAGGTATTTGTTACTTAGTGAGTTTTGTTGTCAACGGACGAAATAATTGTTGTACAGTCGCCATTAGATATATATTGTAGTGTCCAGAGCGTTCAAAAATATCTGAACACACCTTTATTGCCATACATAACCATAGCGCCGCGGCCACGACATCGGTCTAAGACGACCGGCTTCGCGGAAAACGTATGGTGCTCCCTCTCGTACCTATATCGGCATCCCGCTCCCACTCATGGATTCGCTTGCCGCTGGTCGCCAGGACATAGAAGCGTGTTCAGGGTGCTTAGACATGTTGCCAATTGCTAACGCTTAATCATCAATCGTAAGCGAAAGGCAGCTGTTTTATTCGCACTAATTTGAAAGAGTGACAGAGTCGGAAAACTACGATACGTTACTAAGCGATTGGCTACTTGGCTAAGCAACCAGATATTTTTGAGCGCTCCGGACCCTATGATATATGTATTTGATGGTGATGGTATTAGCATATTTATGTAGCCACAAACAAATACTACATTTTGATTCTAATATAGTAAACATTTGACAAATCATTCAATTCATGTCCTTTGCAGACAGATAAAGATAAAGGAAACATCAATAAACTAATAGAAGAGATAAAAAAATCCAAAAATGGCAAATCAGTAGGTCTGTTCATCAAAGATAATTTCCCTGGGGAATTCTGTGAAAGCTGGAAAGCGGCTCTCAAAGCTGAGAAGTTTGAGAATGTGGATGTCAGTTCATCGTTTGCTAATTTGATGGCCACAAAAGAAGACTCGGAGATCATAACAGTGAAGAAAGCATGTCTGGTCACAGTAGATGTGTTTACTAAGTATTTAAAAGACCAGATTATGGAAATTATTGATTCAGATAAGGTGAGTTCTGGAGATTATTGGTGGGGATTATAAAGGGGGGCGGTCCGCACCGGGTGTCACCATTTTTTTGGGTGCCTGCCATCTCAAAAATAAATCACTAGCACAAGAAAATCTTTTTCGGGGATTCTGACACTAGCAAAACAAAATATTTTTCCGGGATTCTGACACTAGCTCAGCTCTATGTATTATTCGAGGATTCCCGCAACGGAGCCTGATGTTGACGTGGGGGATTCCTTAAATATTTTAAATGTGTTATTTCTTCAATATTATAATAGTCAATGATCCATGTATAATATTATCATAAAAAAATTATTGTTTTTGCCCCTCCGGGTGACACCACCAACTTCTGCACCGGGTGCCATCCAACTGGCCATACTGGGAATCAAACCTTGAAATCTAACTAATGTCCAAGCTCTTTTAACAGCGTAATTTATAGGTTTTAATACATTTTTTTTAAGTTATAGTAGAAAATTAATTAAACTACCATAATTACAGAAAGTAAAACATTCAAAACTAGCTGAAGGTGTGGAAGCTGCAATATCAGACAAGAAATACGTCACAGGAGTTGACACAAGTCAGGTGGACATGTGCTACCCGGCCATCATACAGTCCGGAGGCCACTACAGTCTCAAATTCAGTGCAGTCTCTGACAAAAACCATCTTCACTTCGGTGCAATAGTATGCTCTCTAGGCGCAAGATACAAATCTTACTGCTCTAACATTGTCCGTACATTGCTAGTCAATCCCTCGGACGAGATTCAGAGTAATTATAATTTTCTTCTGAATTTGGAAGAAGAGTTGATGAAGAAATTGGTGGCTGGAGCAAAGTTATCGGCGGTTTATGAAGCTGGGCTGGAACTGGCAAAGAAAGAAAAGCCGAATTTGGTTGATAATCTCACAAAATCATTTGGGTTAGTATAATCAGAGTGTTGAATTATCCCCTTATTATTTATTAGTTATTGATAAGTATTGTTTGTCCGTTTCCATCTTATATTAAGACTGAAAGGGACAAGTTATACTTGCTTGCTAGGTTATAATAAGAAATATTTATGAAAAGGGGCTTAGAATTTAACCCCCTTATTCATAAACGTCTGCTAACTTAACAAGCCGCTAATAATTGTTTGTCCCTTTCGGTCTTAGCAATGTGTCCATAAGAGCAAAAGGGACACACAATTATTAACGGCTTGATAAGTTAGCAGACTTTTATGAATAAGGGGGTAAGTTGAAAAGAGAGAATGAAGCTCCATAAGAACAAATATAAAATAAATGTAGGTTTACAGCCTCATGATCGCGTGATAACTAAGTAATAAATAATAATAGACAATGGTAATGAATTACCAGTTAATTATTTTTCTGTTGTCCTAGGTTTTCAATGGGTATAGAATTTCGGGAAAGCTCCATCGTCATTGGTCCCAAGACGAACGTAATAGCGAAAAAGGGGATGGTGTTCAACATCAATATTGGTCTTTCAAATCTCACGAACAGTGCAGCAACTGACAAGGAAGGAAAGGTAAATGTTAATATAAAGGTGCCAAGAATTTCGCACGAATATCTATGAAACTATATAATATATATTTTATGGCACGTGTTATTATTTATTATCAAACCGCGATTAAAATGGGATTCGAAAGTACTGTTGACACAACAGTGTATAAGTGAATCTAAGATATATTCATAATATTTATAGTTTAAGCGCAGATACTTACAGACAATAGATTAATTAATCACTCACTACATCTATAAACATCTTTTCTCTTAGTAAACGTTGTATTAATTTCATTTGTTGTGTCAACAGTTCTGAATCCCTTTCTGGTTCCGGTTTGATAACACTCATTTATCTCCCACGTAGCGTAGAACATGGCACCTTCGCCATTACATTACATTGGAGCAGCCACGAAGCTCAAAAATTATCTGGACATGCACTCACACTTTATTTATTATTACTTAACCCGGCGAGAGTGTGGTGAAAAAAAGTTAAACAAAAATAAACTCTAAATATATTGACATAAGTCAAACGCAGGGTATGAGATACCCTGCCACACTCCCGCCGGGTTAAGAATATCGACGCATTAGGCGGTAAATGCCCATAATCGCCACGCTGGGCAAGCGGGTTGGCGATCGCAGTTGTGTATTCACTCCATTATGATAGTGCTGCTGCCCATCATCAATGTTCATCATGTCCATCATAAATAAATGGAGTGACACTTCAAATCTCTTAGTCAAGTTTTACGACACCCACGGAAAGAGTTGCAGTGGTGACAAATGTATTCTTACTGCCGTCACCACACGACGTGATATATTTTATAAACATCATTGCTTTGGTTTGCAGACCTATGCCCTGTTTATTGGAGACACAGTCCTTGTAAACGAAGAACAGCCAGCGTCGCTACTGACACAATCAAAGAAGAAAATCAAGAACATTGGTATCTTCCTCAAAGATGATGATGAGGATGAGGAAGATGAGAAGGA
The DNA here is from genome assembly GCA_025490895.1 of Thaumatotibia leucotreta. Lineage (NCBI taxonomy): Eukaryota > Metazoa > Arthropoda > Insecta > Lepidoptera > Tortricidae > Thaumatotibia > Thaumatotibia leucotreta. The sequence goes on along the minus strand of JALPQI010010101.1, from coordinate 44,793 downwards.
GAACAAAACTGAGATACTCGGTGAGTCGTGAGGTTGTGTATTAGAGTGGCTTTGTTATATGGTCAATAATATAAATAATAAATAAATATTAACCACGGTAAGCTCCGCAGCCTTGTGATGTGGGTACCAGGCGACGATATATATAATAGAAAGATACATATAGATACTTAAATACATAGACAGCCATGACCAAGGAACAAATATTTGTGATAAATAAATACACAAATAATGCCCTCGCTGGGATTCGAACCCGGAACCTCCAGCTTCGTAGGTAGGGCCACTATCAACTGGGCTACGGAGGCTGACGTGACATAATATATCATCGGTACTGGCAAATCTCACTAAATAACAAATACCTATTTGAAATAAAGCTCGTTCTGATTCAATACAGACATACGAGGTAACTATGAGTAGTGACAGCTTTTTAATAGTGATTTGGTTGTCAATCGACGATATTGTATCGTAATCACCACAATAATCAACAATATTGAAATCATCATCATCATCATCATCTCAGCCATAAGACGTCCACTGCTGAACATAGGCCTCCCCTCTGGACCTCCACATGTACCGGACAACACAATGTTCAATACTAATCTGATGATTCATACAAACCCTGAGATATTAATAGGCGGCAAGAATGAATGCTCTAAAAAATACAAATTTCTTTATATAAAATTGTTGACCTAAGATGAAAAGCGTGAATTTTATTGTCTATAAGGGTGATTCTTATTGTGGATAATAACTGCCTTATTTTTTGTCTTATGATGGATTAATGTATATAATTATCATACATCGTAAATTTGATGGCTGAAATTGTTAATAAGGTTTATGTCGATGCAGTAAGGATAAATAACACGAGCCTTAATTCATCGAAACGCTCGTAAAAATTCCTTTATTCCTGCCATGACCCGTCGAAATTGCTATCAAATTTACGATGTGTATAATGGCTATTATTGCAAATTGAATTTAAACAAAGTTTAGAATTATTCAAATAATAATAAAAACATGCTAATTTAACTTTGTGACATATTCGTTATTAGGGGTTGTTGCTTTTATTAAACCTGTATAAAATAGCAACGTTCGTGCATTAACTATGGCTGTGTGATTTATACTGTTTTATTTACTTACATGCAATCATGGACGGATAGAGAACGGAGGTGAGTTTCTCGAGATATTTGACAAACCCCACAGCATGCTGCACGGCATGTCACCTACAGAACAAACATATTCCATATCTATTAAGACCCTAGTGTTTTGTAATATTTCCTAGAACCGAGATTTTTAAATACACAAAAAAGATTTTTTGATATGGCAGCTGGCAGCAGACACATAAAGATTGACTGAGTTTTAAGATTTCCTTTACAATAGTTAGACACACTTCCTTTACGATTATGCATTCCGTAAAACCTCTCAACTATATTACCAGAAGAACAGGTCCAGTCTGACAATATTATTTCTATATATACAATGTAAGTTATGTTTGTCCGAGCTTTACGGAGATATAGAAGCGATGGCGAAAGACTACCTGGACACAACTACTCTGCCAAGAGTGCATGATAGTTAAGAAGGAACAAACAAAGATTGGAATTCATTTTGGACCATACAGAAGCTTTTGGTCTATAATTGCGTGGTTTTACTATATTTACTAACAGAAGCCATGAAAAATATCAATAATTGATACTATTTAGTACAGAAACCTTAACTTCTAGTACTTATTTTTTATTGCTTCTGTTTCTCTCACATCACCAAATAATAAACCATCACATTCCAGGCAGAGGAAAGCGCACAGCCGTTATAGAGTCCAAACTCCGAACAGAGCACTCCTCAGAGGAGAAACGCAAAGAGCATCAACGCGAGCTCGCGATCGCTCTCAACGAGAAGGCGAAGGAGCGACTCGCGAAACAGTCCGGCGGGAAGGATAATGAGAAGATACGGAAGAGTACCGTGTCGTATAAGAGTGTCAGTCAGATGCCGAGGGAAAATGAGGTGAAGGAACTCAAACTTTATGTTGGTGAGTACTTGACGTAGAATATTTAGGTTTGGTTGCAACTAATGTGGAAAGCGTTACAATATTAGCAAATTTTTGGTATAGTTTATCAGTCTGTAGATATTTAAGGTAAGACTGATTTGCCTTGTCTGCATTCTGTTTTTATGATAATGATTATAAATCAATATTTATCTATTAATTTGAAATGTTGACAACTTTTGAACACATCAAGTATAATCATCATCATTCAATATTTCGGATTATTAATGTTTTAAAATTAGTCAAAAAGCGATTTATTTTTATAATGCAATCTGCTGTGTACAGTCACGTCAAATAATATGTATACATTTCAGAACGTATGTCAAGGGCATAAGGATCAAAATCGTATACATATTATTAGAGCCGACCGTACAGAAAGCATTTTTTAAGTAAATACACTTGTATCTCATGTCATGAATCGCTTTTTAAGTAATGAGTGCATCGCATTTATTTACACGTTTCTTGCTCAAAAAGCAATTATCACCGGCTGTGGTCAATCCACCAGTCGGACAAAATGAATCTGTTACATTTTATCATATACAACTTGACTCTTATTTTCCAGATCGCAAATACGAAACGGTCATCCTGCCCGTATTCGGCGTACCCGTTCCATTCCACATCTCCACGATCAAGAATATCTCCCAGTCGGTGGAGGGGGACTACACGTACCTGCGTATTAATTTCTTCCACCCCGGAGCCACGATGGGAAGGAATGAGGGCGGGAATTATGCTCAACCTGACGCTACATTTGTTAAAGAAGTGTAAGTAGCCATTAATCTAAGCACTCTTCTGTACCATCAGCAAATCGTTTTACTATTTTTTGATAAAAATGCATGCATCAGCCTATGATAGTCCACTGCAGGACGTAGGCCTCTCCTATTAACTATACTATACGCATTAGGGGGTAAATGCCCATAATCGCCACGCTGGGCAGGCGGATTGGCGATCGCAGTAATGTGTCCACTATAATAACGCTGCTGCCCATCATCAATCTTTTATCAAATAATGGTCAGTGACACTTCAATCCCTTAGTCGACTCTTACGACATATTACGACATATTCTTACTGCATCGATAGCTGCAGCAGAGAGCAGTCTAGCACATATCCCGTGTGATTCCAGTCGCCAGATATATAGTTAAATAACCCTTCTCTGTTCACTGCTTCACTGCGCAAAAAGATGAAATATAGCATCTTCAAAGTTCGTTGAAATTAACGAAAAACGTTAAAAGAACTTAATCGCGGAAACTTACTATTGCGCGTATTGTACTGGCGTTTCGAGCAAGACGATACACCAGTGGTTGCACGCAGCCTGCGTAATTTAAACATAAGTTTACGCTAAGTCCCGTTAATCGTGAAAATCGGGATTCTTTAAATCAATATATGTAAAGTGACAGAACTTTGTTTTATTATAAACTAGCGACCCGCCCCGGCTGCCCACGGGTACTATACCTACATAAAAACCTTCCTCTTGAATTACTCTACCTATTTAAAAAAAATCTCATCAAAATCCGTTGCGTAGTTTTAAAGATTTAAGCGTACAAAGGGACATAAGGACCTGACTTTATTTTATACTATGTAGTGATTATTTTGTTTTGATGACACTTATTAATGAGGTTTTTTTTTAATTACAGCACATACCGCAGCACAAACACGAAAGAGCCCGGCGAGATCTCCCCTCCCTCTGCCAACCTCAACACCGGCTTCCGACTCATCAAAGAAGTCCAAAAGAAATTCAAAACCCGAGAGGCAGAGGAACGCGAAAAGGAAGACTTGGTCAAACAGGACACACTAGTATTATCACAGAGCAAAGGAAACCCGAAACTAAAGGACTTGTATATCAGGCCTAACATAGTTACTAAGAGAATGAGCGGTTCGCTAGAAGCACACACAAACGGATTCAGATTCACGTCAGTGAGAGGAGACAAAGTGGATATATTGTATAATAATATAAAGAATGCGTTCTTCCAACCGTGCGATGGAGAAATGATTATATTGCTACATTTCCATTTGAAACATGCTATTATGTTTGGTAAGATATTACGATTACTTTACTATAAGGGTCTGTTTCACCACCCGCGAATAAAATATAGATACATGTCCTTTTCTTTTATGTCTGTGGAAAAGGATAGGTTATACTTTTGTGAATTAAGTGATTGTGAAATAAGCTGTTAGACCCATAAAAAGAAATTGCAGAGAAAGATCTCACCTACATAAATAAATAGAGTAAATGTATCCATCAAATCAAACTTTCTTCCAATGTTCGCTAATGTAACGAAGAGTACGAACGCCAAAGGAGTTTAAAAAACTGCAGTGTTTGATACCTAGTCATTTCATGTGTTCATCATAACGAGCAGTCCATTCTTTGATAATACCTCCTAGGACTCCTTAGCGTTATAAAAGTACACAATTCATAGTTATACTTACGAATACTTATGAAATATATCATGTCGTGCGCATAAGGTGCTGTCCGTCTCTTTTTGGCTAATAGCAAAACCGGTGTCACAGTCAAAGTTTTCACCTTCACTTCTGAATAAAAAATGTATGGACACGTGTAAACCAAATAACTTGGTTGTCTGTACATGACACGATTACGCGCTCCTCATACTACTCATATGTTAGGCTGATCTAATTTTCCAAAAATCAAACCAAATAAAAGCCTCCGAGCCTCCTAAAATATTATATTGTTCATTTGGTAATTTTCCAGGTAAAAAGAAACACGTGGACGTCCAATTCTACACAGAAGTGGGTGAGATCACGACAGATCTCGGTAAACACCAGCACATGCACGACCGGGACGATCTGGCGGCCGAGCAGAGCGAGCGCGAGCTGCGGCACAAGCTCAAGGTCGCCTTCAAGAGCTTCTGCGAGAGGGTCGAGAACATGACGAAGCAGGAGATTGAATTTGATACGCCGTTCAGGTGAGTACTTTTTTTAACCCTTTGACCGCCACAGTCGGCCATAGACGACAACGGAAAATCGTGACTACGACGCCAATAACGGCACTGGCCGACAGCTACGGCAATGCAGTAGAAACTTACGCGGGAGGCTGTAAAGTTCTATTATGCTTAAATAATCGTGTACGCGTGGCGTCTAGAGCTCAGCATATTCCTTCGGTGTCTGGCGGTCATAAGGTTAAATTCAGATTATTCGGAATTGTGTCAATAACAGTTGAGAACCTTTTGTGACTCATTTCGAGTCACTAAAAAAAAGCTCGTCTTAATTTCCTATATATTTTTAAAAACACTGTAATCGGCATCTTTGTATTTTATACCGACCTTTTGCCATGGCGCGCTGAAGAGCTACGCTGAAAAACGAATGAAAGTGGTAATTACTGCTTCGATGCGGCTCGGTTCTATTGTAAAATATAATTTTGCGGCGTTGAAAAGGTTTATAATGACGAATATTATTTAATGGCACAAAACTAGGCAATCGTACGCCTTGTTCCGTATCTTTTTAGTTTAGAGAGCCTTCGGTCTCATTAGTAGTCCGGGCTTTTTTAAAATCTTGGGCAGCCTGCAAGTCTCACGACACACGCGCTGTGTCCGTTTGCCGCAATCTACCAGTAATGTCCGGGATTATGGTTTTCACGCGTTTTGTCCTACATTTCTACAGAGATGGCGACCCCTACTTTGAATTATCAACTTCAAAGGTTTTTTTTTTAGCAGCATAAGAAAAGCTAGATTTAAACCTAACCAAATACCTTTCCAGAGAACTCGGTTTCCCCGGCGCACCGTTCCGCAGCACAGTGCTCCTGCAGCCCACATCCGGCGCGCTCGTGAACCTGACGGAGTGGCCGCCCTTCGTCATCGCGCTAGAAGACGTCGAGTTGGTGCACTTCGAACGCCTGCAGTTCCATCTCAAGAACTTCGATATGGTGTTCGTCTTTAAGGATTACGCGAAGAAGGTGGCCATGGTCAACGCTGTGCCTATGAACATGCTGGATCATGTCAAGGAGTGGCTCAAGTAAGTGTAGCACACGTCATGCCATCAGATATCTCAATCCACTGCTGGACATAGACCTCTCCTACAACCTATGCGTATGAACGTATTAGGAGGTAAATATAGCCACGTAACCTTCACACTTAGGGCTGATTTTTCAATTCTCAGTTAAAAGTATCCGTCAGTTAAAAGTATTACCATCCTTATCGCTGGTCATCAGTCAAAAGAGGATAGAGCTAACATTTGAGCTATTTGACAGTTACTGTTATCTGGGAATTGAAAAATCAGTACTTAGTCAAACAAAGTCTTATAATTCTCGTAAAGTTCACAATTAATTGATAAAATGTCTGTTGTAATCTTGTGATATAGCCCTAGAAAACTTTGTCAGTTCTTTAGATATGTTACTTTAGATTTAAGGTGGATTCTACCCTATCCCTGCCGCTTATCTGCTAAAAGATGGCGCTACAATTGCACAAACACCATATTTTCGTCATTTTCTGCTAAACCGAGAATCAGAGTTAACATGTTTTGAGATACGCGCACGAAGCAAAAAATCTAATGTTCAAATTGATAGCAATCTGCACAAAATACTGTTCTTCTAAATCGCAATAATGCAAAAACTAGAAAATTATGTAATTTTACCCTGTAACGCACACTACTACACCTCCCGTCAGTACCCAATGTCAGTTGTACAATCATTACTCGTTAATAAACTAGATGGCGCCAGTTAAAAGAATAGCTTTTCTAAATGGTCTAAGTTCTAACTAGAGGGCGCCAATTAGGAAATGACTTTATATTGTATTGTATATTTGTGAAGCAAAACCAACTGTTGGTTTGGTATATAAATACCTACTTTAACTGTACAGATATAACAACAGCTGTAGTAATGAAGTTATTCCCGTACTCTCAGGATAATACCTATCCGTCGCCGTTATGACTTATGTACAACTCTTTAGAGTATTATATTCTTTGGTACAGCTACTTACTGGTAAATAAAATAGTTATCAAAGATAGTTACTTATGTCCCAAAACACTAGTATTCACCGCAGCGGGTCTCTATTCGCTAGGAACAATGTGGCAATATAATTACGAGTATGAATTGACCTAAGAAATTCATATTATTGTAATACAAATGATCAACGGCACTAGCACATATCGTGCATGACAGGAACCTTGTCGCGGCTACCCGTCCCTTTTTGATTACATTGATTCAAAAGAGATGAGAAGTTGCGAGTAGGTCACAAATTGCTGCCAATGTTGTTGTACAAGATGTGCTAGGGCCTCAAGTATAATAAGTAATAAAATGTGTAGATATTTTGGGTAGTTCTATGGAGTTAGAAGATTGAAGAAATATATATATTAGACATGTAGTAGTACACCAAATTGAATGATCTTTATCGGACATTTGGATTTTAGACCTTGTTGGAGTAACATTTATATTACTAAATGTTAGCCTACATACCTACTATGTTAGTCTCCAACTAACATTTTACATTACATAATATGTAAGGATAGTGTTATCCTATCTAAGTTTACCTACATTTTCGCCTACCATCCCATAAGATGCTAATAAATTGTCCGTTATCAATTAAAAGTAGGTTAGGTACGAGTACTTACTTAAATACAAACGCAACGAAGATTTTCCAGACACAGGCGAACAGCTGGACGCTCAATTTTCGGATGCTTTATACAAGGTGCTGTATTTCCGTTGTCAGAGAGGTTTTAGGAGTTTTAGGACGCAGAGTAGTTAGACCCGCTAGATTTTAGTTCATGTTTCAGAAGTACCTAGGCATTGTTACAGTAGCTAATACCTACTATTTTACGCGGTTTCAACATTTTTCATCACATTTGCTTTCTAAGCGCGCCATTGCTTGCATGCATAGTGGGAGTAATAGAAAAGTGAAATTCCTTAGGGAATACCAATATTTCGTTTTTTAACATATTTTTTGTCCGCAAGTGTTACAAAAAACATTGTATGCATCACAATCGGTAAGAGGCATACCTACTAACTCGAGTCATCAAAAGCCCTCCGCCTACGGCGTCGGGCTTCTAACACTCTCGTTAGTGATACTGTTCTTACCTCCCTAGATGCACAATGTACTACTATCGACCCCTCTGAAACATTTAAAAACCTTCTAGAGGGACTCGGTATTCTAACCTCACGGGAATGTAGGTATTTGTTTCTTGGCCACCTATTTAGTGTAGCCGACGGCAATGGTCAAATGGTTGATAGTGGCTGTTTTCCTAGCTGTAGATGTTTGTCTGATAGCATTGCAACTGAATGTATTATAATCAAGTTTTGAAGGTAGGTAGGTAGGTACTTCTTGAACCTAGTATCTACAAAACGTACTAGAGAGGGAAAGGATACTTTCAGGCACTGTGTGCTTACCATAAACTGCCGCAGCGTTTTTAACGCGGACTTACTTTCCATCCCGCCCGTAATCGCGTCTTGGGGCGAGCCAGCCGTATAGAAAGCACCTATGTAAGTCCGCGTTAATAACGCAGGGGCAGCTCATGGTACGGCTACTGGTTCCACAGGAGGCGAGTAAGGGATGATTTCTCGACTTTTTTCTCGCTCAATAAACAAAGAGAAGACATAGATCCTATGTCAGTAAAATTAACAAATATACCTATATTATATGTAGATGATCGTTGGCTGTTCACACTGCCGCTCCGTCAGTGAGGGTTTTTAATATTTTTTCTGACACTGGGGCGGTGATATGGCGTAAGGACCAACAAACTGTCAAAATAAATACGCGAATTGAATTTTCTATATATTTTGTGGTTTATTTATTCTTAAAACCATTACATTAGGAATAATGTTTTCTAAAATAAATAAACTTTTCCAAATCAATACCCATGAAATGCCTTTAGTACCTACCGTTTGGTATTCGGATTTGATAGCTGGCTGCCAAATGGGAAATATAGTTTCCCGTCTGGTAGGATGAAATGGGACTAACTTTCCCATCTCGTATCTGGATTTGGTACAAACCTGGATACAAACCGGTAATGATAAGTCCCGATTTAAAGCCAGTTACCTATTGCGATTTTAATCCCATTTCGAAGCTGGTTTAGTAGCCAATCTACTAAAGGATGAAATGAACAAAGTTCTAGTAATTTTGTTTAGTGTCAGTCATTTTGAGTTCCTGTTTAGGACCCAATCTTTAGTTCGGCGACCTTTTTCTAGTCGTCATACATTTATAAAATTAATAAACTCCAAATGTAACCGTTATAATAACGGGACCAGATCCTGACTTCGATCGATTCATATTGCATTATTTAGTACTGAATTTGTATTATTTGGTACCTGTTGTAAAAAAAATTGTACCTCTTCAATTTCAAACTTACATTCAATCAGTCTGGTCCCGCCATTATAACGTTATAATGGCGGAACCAGGTTCTGAATTCGATCGATTCATATTGCATTATTTAGTACTAAATTTGTACAATTTGGCCTGTTGTAAAAAAATTGTACGTATTCCATTTCGAAATTATACTTCAAATAGTCTGGTCCCGACATTATAGCGTTATAATGGCGGAACCAGATCCTGAATTCTGTCCATATTCTGTCGATTCATATTGCATTATTTAGTACTGAATTAGTACTATTTAGTAATTTTTGAAAACTTAAATTATGAATAATTTGTATGTTAATTGTATTTGGATAGTTTCTTATTTATTATTTATAATGACACTGTTGACATTAAAATTTAATTATACCTGGACATATGTATGTTATAAAATGATGTAAGTTGTATTTGAATTGTGTACCCTATTTTTGACTTGTAAAATTGTAATTATATTTTACTAATAAATGAGTATGAGAATGAGTATGAGTAGTACCTGTTGTAAAAAAAATTGTCCCTCTTCCATTTCAAAATTATACTTCAAATAGTCTGGTCCCGCCATTATAACGTTATAATCGCGGAACCAGGTCCTGAATTCTGTCCATATTCTGTCGATTCATATTGCATTATTTAATACTGAATTTGTACTATTTGGTACCTGTTGTAATTGAAATATAATTTTGAAATGGAAGAGGCACTAATTTTTTACAAGAGGTACCAAATAGTACTAATTCAGTACTAAATAATGCAATATGAATCGACAGAATATGAACAGAATTCAGGACCTGGTTCCGCCATTATAACGTTATAATGGCGGGACCAGACTATTTGAAGTATAATTTCGAAATGGAAGAGGTACAATTTTTTTTACAACAGGTACCAAATAGTATAAATTCAGTACTAAATAATGCAATATGAATCGACAGAAAATGGACAGAATTCAGGACCTGGTTCCGTGATTATAACGTTATAATGGCGGGACCAGACTATTTGAAGTATAATTTTGAAATGGAAGAGGGACATTTTTTTTTTACAACAGGTACCAAATAGTACAAATTCAGTACTAAATAATGCAATATGAATCGATCGAATTCAGGATCTGGTTCCGCCATTATAACGTTATAATGGCGGGACCAGACTGATTGAGTATAACTTTGAAAAAGAAGAGGTACAATTTTTTTTACAACAGGTACTAAATAGTACAAATTCAGTACTAAATAATGCAATATGAATCGATCGAATTCAGGATCCGGTCCGCCATTATAACGGTTACCTCCAAATACCATTAGAATTTCGATATTTTATGTTCAGTGCCTATGAATCTGACAGCTGTTTGGACCACACGCCTATATGGCGTCGCCTGCAAAATATCGAAAACCCTAACTTACTGGCCAACGATACAGTAAATGTAATAAACAGTAGCCGTACCATGACTTTGCAAGTATCGGTAACATTAGGTTTTACTAAATACGTTAAGCAGGCTATCGCGCTCGCTCCTATTTGTAAGCGCGAGTGCGATAGAAATGATAGAATGCACATATCGAGTAAAACCTTACGTAATTACGTATCCTTTACTTTCCAGCTCATGGCACGGCTACAGTACCTACCTACTCTTCTGTACTCTTCTGCTGAGAACGAATATTCGCTAAATCGAAATATTTGTGGCCTAAATACATATATGCATAGCCAAAACATAGGTTTCAATCTGCTGAGTATCGAAAGTTCATCGGCTCGTCTGTTCTTGTATCAACGTCTGTGCTAGGTACAAATTGTTTTATAGGTATCCATGTAGGAATACTTTGTAAATAGATGACGAATAGTACCTAATACCAAAGTTTGGAGCTATTATTAACGATTTAATCGAGATAATGGGTTGCTGAATGGTTGACACATACATATTATAGTTTTAATATAAGTACATAATATATTCTTGCTCTATATTCTATACTCTGTTTGGTTAGATATTTAAAAAAAGGTAAACAATCTTGCAGTCTCTTTTTATTGAAAACTACAAGTAGAAAATAAGTTTTACCAAATATACATAATTAGAGAGCGGATTCCAGGTAGCGATTTAAAGATTAATATGGATATGACTGTCATAAATTCATTATTATTTCTACACACAAAAAAATTATTGGGGCCATAAAAGTAAAACTATTTATCGATGCTTTTGTGAATATTAGGCAAAATTTATGATGGTTATAAATAAATTAATAAATAAAAAAAGTTTAGTAATTATTTAAATATTTTATTTAGTTAAGATCTTCTTATTTAATATTTCTTCTGCATATTGAAGAGTAAAAACTTTTGTTACGACCCAAAGGAAACAAAAATTAAAATAATTCGTTTCTACAATGCTCACAGAACAATTAATTTAATTCGAGGTTGTTTATTAATTCTTCCTCACAAACGAAGTCAAAGAAATAATGGTCGTAACAAAAGTTTTTAGTATTCAATATGCAGAAGAAATATTAAAGAAGATCTTAAATAAATAAAATATTTTTATATATTTTTTATTTATCATTCATTTATAACCATCATAAATTTTGCCTAATATTCGCAAAAGCATCGATTAATCGTTTTACTTCTATGGCCCCAATACATTTTTTGTGTGTAGAAATAATAATAAATTTATGACAGTCATATCCCTATTAATCTTTAAATCGCTACCTGAAATCCGCTCTCTTCTCTATACATAATAATCGATACCTTTAGGCTCAAAGGGCGTAAACGCCAAATTGCTACTTTTCAGGAGAAGCAAAAAAACAAAAATATTTTAGAAAAAAAATCATAACTTCGTTGTTTTTTGGCAGAATAACTTAAATTTTGGCCCACGTACTTGACTTTTTAAGATAAACATTTTGAATATCAATCATTAAGGATAAATCAATAAATAAAGAAAAAGGATGTGTTATACTCCCTTAACTTTTTGAAATAATGGCGTTTACGCCCTTAAACTTCACATAATATGCAAAGAATGTAGGGAGTATTGGTTACTAAACGTTTGAGTTTTGGTCTAAATGGGGCGTATAACACAATTACCACAGTTATAATCGGCCTTATAAACTCATTCATGACATAGGCAATGCTCTGAATGGGTGTATAATACACCGTGGGATTAAAAAATACTTACAATCGATTACAAGGTTACTGCTTTTATTTTAAAAAATGTCTACAATGATTATGCTGTTGCTGTTAAATGTTTATATTTTTCTTTTATGTCTAGGGATAAAAATATAACAGTGCGTACTGTAAATTAAAAATGTCGACTGAAATTGAACGTAAATTTATACACAATGTCACCCATTTTTATCACATTATCTGTAAATACTTTTTTTTCGCACTTGCAACATACGCCAGTATACAGGATACACAGATTTAGAATGATGGTCATTCGGTTCTATACTGTAGGTTTACTAACACAATAATTAACTGTTCATTCTTACTTTATAATTCGACTAATACCGCAGTTACCCGCGGCTTTGGCCGCGTTCTAATATCTATTTACTGCGTATTAATGTTTTCCCGCGATTATCTCGCGTTTGCCTTAACCGATTTAAGTGTGGTGGATGGTGCATTTACCCGCGGTTCGGCCGCGTTCTATCAATTTTTATCACGGTCTTTTTTAGAGCACCCCTACACCCTCAAAGAAATAATAAAATTATATTGATATTTTTCGAATTTTACCCCATCACACCATAACCGTGTACATAGTATTTCACGTCTGCCGCAAATTTTAAAATCGTTATTGTTTTTGTGATCTACGTCCCGATAAACCATAGAAACGATACCCAACTTGATTTTTTCACTTCATCACCCTTTTTACCTTTTTCAGGGGTTAAAGTTTCAAAAAATTCGCAACATATCTTTATTACTTTGAAGAATACTCCTACGAAGTTTCGGACAAAATAGTCCAACTAATCTTGTTTTGCCATACAAACTTTGGATCCCCAATGCACCCTCTAGGGAGTGAATTTCGACTTAACCATTTTTAGAGCACCCCTAATTCCTCAAAGAAACCTACGCACTAAATTTGGAATCTCTAGAACCAGAAATGAACATAAATAATAAAACTGTATTATTTTTTTCGATTTTTACCCCATCACACCATAACCGTGTGCATAGTATTTCACGTCCGCCGCGTTAAAATTTTAAAATCGTGATTATTTTCGTGATCTACGACTCGATAAACTATAAAAACGATACCCGTCTTGATATTTTCACTTCGTCATCCTTTTTACCTTTATCAGCGGTTGAATTTTCAAAAAACCTTAAACATACCTTTACTCAATTACTTTAAAGAATACTCTTGCGAAGTTTCGGATAAAATAGTTCAACTAATCTTATTTCGCCATACAAACGTTGGACCCCCATTTCAACCCCTTAGAAGGTGAATTTTGAAAAATCCTTTCTTAGTGCTCGTCTACACTATAAAAGGAACCTACGTGCCAAATTTGGAGTCTCTAGGACCAGGAGTTTAGGCTGTGCGTGCAACTTTGGCAGGGAGCTTCTTCTTTTATACATATAAGATAATGACAATGAATCATTAACTATCGTACTTATAGGTAAACAGTACGTAAGCAGTTTTGCAATAATAAAATAACTTGGCGAGTCTAAAAGCCATAATTTGTATATTTCTTAGGGCGTATAAGTCAAAAAGTTTTGTTATCATAGGGCGTAAGAGGCAAAACATTACACAATTCCGAGACGTACACACAGATCTTATTAGTAACCTGTTAAAGTACTAATGCAATATGCCTTAAAATAAACAGATACCATCATAGAAATAAACATCTTTAACCGATTTACAGTACCGGACTGATTCCATAAGAGCTCCGAAAACAGAGTTTTGGTCGGAGCTATAAAAAAACCTATCCTATGACATTAACATTGATTGACATATTTTACATTAATTTGTCACATTAACTGTACACTTTCATTTCAATGAGTACCAATCGCGGTAATCGAAGATTATCACATGTCATTACGTACTTAACAATATTGTGAAAAAAGACTTACTTATTATTTCGTAAGAGTTAATAACCAATAATTCATCCAATCTAAACGATAGAATCTGTACTAACATCTACATAGTATTATTATTAGCTACCGTTTAGACAACTAATTATCGCTGACAATATGTATAGGTAGGTATTGTTACATAAAAGTGGGTAATGAGTATATTAAAATACCTATTTTATAAACGCACCATCCCGGATCCCATCCATATAAAGAAACACCTTATTATAATATACTAAAAATAGGTAAGTCTAATGCAAACTTATCAATATACCTTAGAGAAACAAACGACGACGGGCAGCTAACATCAACTCGCATCTTTTTGTCGCATGAATACTATCTCGCTTGCACATAGGGCTATCAGCGAGGCGCAGCATGCCTTACTACGTTAGGGCTTATGAGTAATTTTAAAATTTGCAATGCATGGATACGGGCGTATGAACCTAATTTAGCCTACTAGAGTCATACTACCTAAATTAAGTAGCATAATTTCTACGTCGTATGAGCTTGTTTAGTTTTGTAAGATAAACATTTTATAACAACTTGGTTATAAGACCTCTTTGTTTTTTTTATTACCGAACTTATCACCAAAAATTGTGTAAATATATCAAATACGCCTCTTGCTTTTAAAAAATCTCCTAGAAATACGTGGGTCGTATATGCCCTAAATTGTCGAATTTCGTAGTTTTAACTACACATATCAATAGAGAAAAAAAAACTGAACAAAACTGCATTAAAAACTCGTTTTGGCCAAAATGGCGTTTACGCCCTTTGAGCCTAAAGGTATCGATATAACAAGGGAATACAGTGATTTACATTGTTTTGATTCATTAAGTACCTAGTTTGGATTTTTAAATGCATTTTTCAACAAAAAGATAGTGCAAGATTTTTTACCTTTTTAAAATACCTAACCAAACAGAGTATAAGTGAGTCAATTTTACATTTTGTTTACAAGTGTGATGTTTGTGCCGGTGACCAATTACAATTGTGGCCTCGTTTATACGCTTTTCGACCCAGCGAATATTCGATCCGGTAGCAGTCGAGCCATCCCATAATCTCGGTCACAAATATACGTCGATTGTCCAATCGAAACATTAATTTTTATTTTAGGATATATTATAATTTCTACGATTTTCTACACAACGAATATTCAATCCATAATAGCCACTCAATAGCTTTTGGTAACTGTGGTTACCAGCTGTCACTCTTATTTTACATAGGAATAAAAGTAGCAGTTGAGCCAACGGACTGCAAGATACTCCGATAGTGCGTACGTATCTCAGTTCCGATTCAAGAGTGACATACGAGGTTACTAAGAGTGGTGACAGTTTTCATAAGAACTCTACCTGAACTTCACTCCACAGAATGTGATACTTTTCTGCGCAAGTGCAAGACTGAATTTTCATAGTAGGGGAGAGTGGGGTATAGTGGATCTCTTTTTTTTTACAAATGTTGTAGTGGTGTTATTTTTATTTGTAATTTTCTAGATACCTTATTGTCCCACCTATTCCTTAGAGGACACATTTTCCAGCACAAGTATATAATTTACATATCGCTTTAAAATCATTTCCATTATAAAAAAGTGAACTAAAGTTACCTCTTCAATCAAAAATCATAGAACAGTTCCTAGTTTGAGGTAAAAAAACTAGGAACAAGACTTTTCAGGTATAATTGAAAGTATCTTCCGTTATTTAGTTACTCCAATATTAGTATCACACAGACGAGCAAATTCGTAAAAAAAGAATACCGGTTTATTAAAGCGATAAATAAAGCTAATGCAAAATATTCACCGTGCACCATTATTCACTGTACCTCACTCTCCCCTATTTTTCTGCACAGTCTGGTTGCTACTGTATGCAGATATTTTCTCGCATAATGCATTCGCATAATATAGTTTGATGTTGGTGTTGAAATGTAGACCTTTTCTTTAACTTTTGTCGGTTTCGATCACCGACACTCATGTAGAAAATGCTCACTTTCATCACTTGTATTCAGTAACAATATTTATTCGGCAAAACACAGCTCAAATTATAATTACAACATTGCAGGCTGTGAAATTAGACTTTGTATTACTTACCTTCAAAAATTTTGTAAGCAATCTTGACATGTGTTACTATTAAAAAAATACTACTGAATAATGAGTCACAGCAGCAAATACGTACCATTTACATTATTTTAGATGAACACCTGCATAATGTATGCTATCATTTATACCCTGTTGCATTCATAATTAAACATTTTGACGCCACGTCCAAACCAAAAACTTTTACTCAGACGCCATGTCGCCAAAATGTCAAAACTAAATATGAACTTTACGCAAGTGACTGTAGGTATGTATTGCTCTGTGGATGGTAACTTATAATAAATCGGTCGGCGTTGAACCTGCAATGTCATAGTAATTGGCGTCCTAAAGGATAATGGTTGTCAATGAACAGTGATATGATATAAGAAAGAGTTCGAAGTTACAAAACGAGAAGTTTGTCGTTTATAATATGAAGGATCCACGGAAATATACTTTTCACACCTTATCCTCTTAAAAGTAAGATAGTTTTTCCTTGAATTGCCCCTTTTTGAATTGACAGACATTTTCTTTCCGTGGACCCTTCATATAATAATGAATGAATCCGACAAAAACAATTGAGCTGTGGCAGAATGTGGTCATCGTTTGCCTACTTAGAAATAATAAAAAAAAGTTTTATAATTATTGAACGAAAAGCCTAATTTGAAATACTAACACTAACAACGTTAAAATGTATACTTGTGTCTTAATATATCTATCAGTCAATTATTGCGATTACCAGAGGAAAAAATATTCTTAGTTGGAAGTATTTTACGCAATGTACATATACCTTCCTTCTAAAATATATTATAAGGGCGGATTTTAGTTTTTATGTCGTATTTTTAAATTTTCCAAATTTGGACTTTTTTATTTTTTCTACTCAGAATCACGAACTCTTTCGATCCTTACAGAAATAAAAAAGGCTCCCAAAAAAAATTCCATCGAGTTACTATTTTCAATACACTTTTTTCGACTGTAACTCAGTGGAAAAAATTTTAGTATTTTTCGGGACACTTTTTTCTGCTAATGAGGATCGAAAAGACTCGTGATTCTGAGTAGAAAAAAAATCCAAACTTAGAAAATTTGAGAAAACTAGAACTAAATAAAAATCCGCTTATGATTGACTTTACTTTGAACTTGACAAATGATTTTTTGCATTTGATTTCAATCTTGCTACGTTGTCACTCTTCGTGATATAATTTTCTTATAATACATTATTATTATAATAATGTCGAAAATTAAACAGTATATTTCCACAAACATTGTACTTAATTAATTAAAAACATATGAATGTTTCTTGTCACCAAGTTCAATACCATTTTCTTGAAACGTGTTCCGTTACATTTTCATTAGGTTTTTTCCGCTGAAGTATCTTCCCAATCTTCAACTGTATTTCAATATTGAACTGAAAAAATATGATTGTATAAATGTAAGTATGGTTGCGAGAGTTACTCGAATCTCACTTCAACATTGACTTTATAATGTCATGTCATTGTCATAGATTATTTACATTTTTGATCTCGAATTCCATTTCAGAGCTTGGGTCGCGTCGCCGATTACGGCGTGGATAACTAACTATACAGGGTTACTTTATCACCGGTACAATAAATTTTCCCACATAATTGGTATCGATAAAATATTAGTAAAATTGACAGTCATATTTTTTTCATTTATTATTAATTTATCCTTCATGCAAATGTAAAATAATGGGCTCGCTAATGACAAGACGTAGAGGGCGGCGGGTAGGGGTGAGCGACCTGCAGGCCGGCGCACAAGTTGGCAACATAGCAGTTATCTTACGAGTATCTCGGTGACTAGGTCACGGTCAGTCCCACGGTTGACGTAGGTGTGTGCACGCGCGCCGTATCGTACTACCTTCAGTCGGAAATTGCTCGTACGAATGGTTCGTAGTTATTTTCTCATTGGGGAAAATACAATGGCAGCTCACTCATACGCTGAACAAAGTGTGCCCCGCCTGGAAAATGCCAGTGTTAAGACCAGCCAGGTCAACAGATTTGACCTCGTGTGACTTTTTTTGTGGGGTGAGGTGAAACGGCGGGTATACGTTGAAGGGGCCCAAAATTACGAAGACTTAAAAAGTCAAATAATAAGTGCATTTTGATGAACTCAACAGCGAAAACTACAGACTTGTGATCGGAAATATCGAAGGAAACATTCATGTAAATTAATTGATAAGTATGAGAAATAGACTCCATTAATTAGGTATGTTTTTTGATTCCAATCATTGTACATAAAGTTGATTTCAAATTTTGAAATACGCCTCAATGAAGAAAGTTTCTGTCCTACTTTGTAATTTTATCACGTTTCCCAGACATAATTTAAAACATTCGACAAACTTCACACACAGAAAAATTCTTTATTTTGACGGTCCTAAGCCCGTGGAAGTATGAAGGAGGATTTGGGATCTAGTAAGATATTTTTGCCAAGTCATAATCATAAGTTGATACCCGGTGCACATTACCGCCGCCGCTTTTCCAACCCGCCATGCCGCGTGCGATGACGTTTTAAACAAACAGTTGCCAGTTAGTGTGTTTTGCTAGTTATGCACATTGATAATGCGCAATGCGTCCAAATTTCCTGTTAGGTTTGCGGATAAGTTCAAACATTGGTATTTCAGTTTTTTGTTCTAACAAAAATGCTAGTATTCTGTAACTATGTATTACGTATGTTGATTTTTTGATTATACTGGGTTATTTTTTCATCAGTACAAATACTCTAGGGGGTGTATAAGTAAGTCATAATGAACAACTTTTACTAAGGGGCCGAATTCAGGTTCGGCCCCATAGTAAAAGTTGTTCATTTTGACTTACTTATACAGCCCCTAGAGTATCTGTACTGGAGAAAAAATAACCTTGTATATAAATATATTATCAGTGAACGCACATTAACCATGGAAACATCCTGTCCGTGCAATTATGACCCAACGCAAACTACTCTTGAGTGGGCGTTCCTAAAAAACTACTCCTGGAGCTGTTTCAGTCTGGCCGAGTTGACAGTAATTGACGGACGTCTGAATGCGTTTCTATAAATAACGGTAAAAACTAATTAAAAAGGCCTTCATGTGCTGTAGGCTGGTGTAAAAACAGTTATAGTCCTTAGAATTAAGGACAGGGGAATTACTTTTCACGTGTCATAAAACAGATAACTTCGGTAATTTTGAATATAAATATAATAATATTTATGGCATTTTTCTATACTACCGTTCTAAACTAAAACGTCGTAAGTCCATACAATTTTACAATAGCATATATGACGTTTTAAAATGGTTGTATACCAAGTGCGACATTTACGTGCACTTTATGCGGTCGTGGCTGTCGCTCCCGTATTGGCCTAACTAGCCACACACGTAAGTGCCGAACCTCTTTGGACGCTGCTTGAAGCATCTTTTATAGATGTCAGAGGCCAATGATGATACTATAGGGATGTCGTTATGCCCAATAAAGCAAGTTTTTTTAACTAACTGAGATTTGATTTCAACATATTACATTTTAATGAATTCCTTTTTCACTTTCATGGGATTGATTGAACTACCTATTACCTATTCAAAAGTAGGTACGTAGTTCTCAAATTTATAACTAACTTTAATATTTTCATTTTACATCGCATTTTAATTTTTTCCATTCAGATTACCGCAAGATGCTGTTCGTACTGTTCGTAGAGACAAATGGGTAAAAGGTGTCCGATTAGAGAGACGAGAAAATGATTGGATGCCTAGCAAAAGATCTATAATTGGTTCTCTTCATTTCAAAGATGAAGACTATCTTTTACTTGTCTAAAAAGGGGTTTACGCAGCTTAATAAGACCGCCATGCTGATTTGTACTGTAATCGATTTGTACTCATCAATTGACTGTTGTCATATGAAATAGTAGATTGTACAATAAGTGCATAAAGTGACCCATTTTCAACCGATGCAAGTTTTTGGTCTGAGCGAAGCGAAGACCAAAATAGTAGACGAGGATAAAAATAGACATTTATGCCCGTGTTGTAACTTTTCACTTCGTTTGCGAGGAAAGAATTCATTTTCAGTACATCAGCGCAGTACACAACCATTTTTAACAATAACTGCCAGCCATCTTCTTACCTACCGACGCATACCGCAAACGTCATCCAGCGGCCGAGCGGGGTGGGGTAATTCGAATTGGTGCGGGGGTGGTCGTGGCCTTTCTGTATGTAGTACTATTACTTATTCTGTGATTATGTTATTAACATACCTTCAATTATTATGGGCATTTACCTCCTAATGCGTCTATACGCATAGTTAATAGGAGAGGCCTACGTCCAGTAGTGGACTATCATAGGCTGATGATGATGATGATGATGATGATACCTTCAATTTAATTCACCTATTTCTAGCGAAAACTTTCCATATGTACAGAGCTTCTGAGATGGTTAGTAGCTGTAAGCATAATATGTCCGTTTCTACCAAATAGACATTGTGTTTTATGTTCTCTTTATCAGATTTGTTATTGTACCCGCGATAAAGACGTATGCATATCACTATCTCAAAAAAACTCCAAGTTCCCTCACACTTTCTCCGAATTTATTATGAGGCCCATATTGAGGCAGTGGACCCAATTGCTCATCAAGAGGATCCTAAAAAGCGAACACAAAATATCATTATCTCAAACCAGCTCAGAGTTCCCTCGCACTTACTCCAAGTACATCATCAGGCCTATCTTGTGGTATTCGACCCAACTGCTAATCCTAAATAGCCAACCTAGCATATCATTATCAGAACCAACTCAGAGTTCCCTCGAACTTCCTCCAAGTTCATCACCAGCCTCATCTTGTGGTATTTGACCCATGTTCACAAAGAGGATCCTCAAAAGTGAACACAACATATCATTATCTCAAACAAACTCCGAGTTCCCTCGCACTTCCTCCAAGTTCATCATCAGGCCTATCTTGTGGTATTTGACCCATGCTCACCAAGAGGATCCTAAAAAGCCAATAGAACATATCATTATCTCAAACTCAAACCAACCTCCGAGTTACCCCAAACTTCCTCCAAGTTCATCATCAGACCCATGTTGAGTATTTGACCCATGCTCACCAAGAGGGTCCTCAAAAGCCAACACAACATATCATTATCTCAATCCAACTCAGAGTTCCCTCGTAATTACTCCAAGTTCATCATCAGGCCTATCTTGTGGTATTTGACCCAACTGCTAATCCTCAAAGCCAACACAACATATCATTATCCTTAACCAACTCTGAGTTCCCTCGCACTTACTCCAAGTTCATCATCAGGCCTATCTTGTGATATTTGACCCATGCTCACCAAGAGGATCCTAAAAAGCCAACAGAACCTATCATTATCTCAAACTCAAACCAACTCCGAGTTACCTCGAACTTCCTCCAAGTTCATCATCAGACCCATGTTGAGTATTTGACCCATGCTCACCAAGAGGATCCTCAAAAGCCAACACAACATATCATTATCTCAAACCAACTCAGAGTTCCCTCGTACTTACTCCAAGTTCATCATCAGGCCTATCTTGCCATTTGACTTGGTATTTGACCCATGCTCCACAAAGAGGATCCTCAAAAGTGAACACAACATTATCATTATCTCAAACCAACTCCGAGTTCCCTCGCACTTCCTCCAAGTTCATCATCAGGCCTATCTTGTGGTATTTGACCCAACTGCTAATCCTCAAAGCCAACACAACATATCATTATCCTTAACCAACTCCGAGTTCCCTCGCACTTACTCCAAGTTCATCATCAGGCCTATCTTGTGATATTTGACCCATGCTCACCAAGAGGATCCTAAAAAGCCAACAGAACATATCATTATCTCAAACTCAAACCAACTCCGAGTTACCTCGAACTTCCACCAAGTTCATCATCAGACCCATGTTGAGTATTTGACCCATGCTCACCAAGAGCAGCCTCAAAAGCCGACACAACATAATATATCATTATCTCAAACCAACTCCGAGTTCCCTCGCACTTACTCCAAGTTCATCATCAGGCCTATCTTGTGGTTTTTGACCTAACTGCTCATCCTACAAAGCCATCGTAGGATATCATTGTCTCAAACCTACTCCGAGTTCCCTCGAACTTCGTCCAATTTCATCATCAGGCCTATCGTATGACACGGAACCCAACTCATACCAAGATAATACTAAAAAGCCAACATAACATTTATCGATGTCAAATCAACTCCGAGTGCCCTCGTATTGCCTTCGAGATCAATTATTGTCAGGCCCATTGGTGGAATCACATGGGCGATGAGTGTTCCTGACTCAAAAAACCTGCGTTAAAAAAACTGTCCACATTACGTACTTACGCAATAAACTGTAAAAATGTTGAATCAAACGACTTGTTTACTTACTACTAACTACGTAAAGATTGGAAAATGTTACATAGCTAAAAATCAATCCTTATTTTCATCTCTATTCCGTAAACCCGGTTAAACTTACTTAAAACAAAGCACGTGGTCACGGTAATTAACGAAACCAACATTGTCCCACCTCTAATCAAATGGTACACGTGCTTCGTAAGAAAGGAATAGCACATTGAATTTTTGATTTGATGAATGGGGAGAAGTACTATAAAGTATAAATAAATAAATAAATATCTTGGGACATCTTACAAAAATCAACCTAATCCTACGGTAAGCTCAATTAACTATGTCTCAATTAAGTATGACTTTTCTGCGAAATGTAGTTCCGTCTATTTTTAAATTAGAACTTCTTGTTGTCTTTGCATACCTATTCACACAACACATGGACATTTTAAAGAAGTGAAATGCACTTTTTCGACTTTTTTATTGCCAAAAACGAGCGCTATTTACGGGTCTGTTATTTAGTCGCATCGCAACTGAACAGGCACGACGAGCGCCGCGTCTATCAGTGCGAGAAATATAACGGCTGGTGACTGCGAGTCGCTTTATAATGAGCGTCTATAGGAGGTGGTCTGTGACCAGCAAGAAATGCTACCCTTCGTCTACGAGTAGGAGCATATTATTAATTAATAATCACCAAATTAAAAATTTAAAAAACCGACTTCAACCGGTTTTTCCAAGATTCCCGATTTGTTTCCATCATTGGTTTCCTCAAATCCTACTTTCTGAATGCAAATTCTTGTAAATGAATGAAAATTACCAAAAGCGCCATACATGTACCTATAACAATTGAAGAGATCCCTCGATTTCTCCAAGATCCCATCATCAGATCGCAACTTGGTGCCAACGGGACCATCTCGGGGTAATACACGTTCGATCACAAAAAGAAATTTTAAAATCGGTTCACTATTCTCGGAGATATCAGGTAACATACATACAACAAAAAAAAAAAATAATAAAAAAATAAAAAAAAAAACAAAAAAAAAAATCAGTCGAATTGAGAACCTCCTCCTTTTTTGAAGTCGGTTAAAAATTTAAAACAATAACTAAGTAGTAGACCCTGAAGGTGCATTCCGACCAAACGAACATTCGCTATTCTAGCCCCCCACTCTACGAAATTCGATCGTTACACAAAACGTGATTGGTTGATTTCGTAGATCGGGGGATAGAACAGCGAATGCTCTTTTGGCCTGCATGAACCTTAAAGGGTCAACGGATTGAAAATGGTGATGTGTTTTGATTGGCCAGTTTGAATAAAATTATTTTGAAAACTGTACAATCTATATAGGTACATAAATTAAATCTAACTAACCTAACCTATACATACTAAGATTGGCCCTTGTGGCATTGTAGCGAAGATGCAGGCGGCATTTCCTCGTTGTATCGCAATATTTACGCGTTGTGCGAGCAAGTCGCCAGCTCTTCGGTCTTTAGTAACGGTGGAAATCATAAATATACATTTACAACATTTTTTTTTGTAGTTTATTTTTATATTTTTAAGTAGTTTCCACACCTTCCACCTTACGACTATAGGTAGTCTATGAAGACCTTCGTGCTATCGATGGAAAAACTTGGCATCAATGGTGTGTCTATGATTTTTTTTTTGAGTAAGGCATGAATTTTGTAGAAAAAAATATTTTCTTTACTATAGCTTTTTTAGCAATACATACACTTTACCCATTGTAATTAAAAATACTCAATTGCAATATTCATCATTAATCTATGTAAAAGTACCAAAATAATATGCTATCTACATGCGACCATGTGCCGCTTACCTACTCTATACACGCTCATACAAAAAGTCACGAATGTGATATATTATTGGCCGGTACTGTAGATTCC
Source organism: Thaumatotibia leucotreta (assembly GCA_025490895.1). Lineage (NCBI taxonomy): Eukaryota > Metazoa > Arthropoda > Insecta > Lepidoptera > Tortricidae > Thaumatotibia > Thaumatotibia leucotreta. The sequence goes on along the minus strand of JALPQI010010101.1, from coordinate 20,184 downwards.
TTAAATATAAAAAAAAAAATCAAAAATCTTTATTGCAGTACAACACAATTTGTTAATAATATTAGGCGATGGAGCCACCCGGTAAGCAAAAAAAATATAGTGTGATCAACCCAAATCGGTCAGTATGGAGATTTTGGAAACCATAACAGATAGCGAAATCTTGTCTTAGGAACCATGAGATCGATTTTAGTTAAAAGAAAAACTGCATTCATACAAATTACAAAAATACGTGTACTCGGTCCAGGAATCGAACCAGGACTGTTTGAAAAACAAAAATTTGTTATTTTCATTTGGACATCGGTTGTGTAACTCTTATTAGTTTAGGGTAGTAAATGTTACTAAGAAACATGCATGATAACACAAACATGATATCTAAAACTTATAAAAATGAATTAATTTTTAACACTGGAGTTTTATTTTTTGACTTTGTATGGGAAATGACTCGGTACTGAAACGTGGCCGCTTTCGATGGGCCTCATAAGAAGGCTCAAAGTCACCCAAAGGGCAATGGATAAAGATAAAGATAAAGATAAAGATAAAGATATTTTATTTGCTAAGGACACACAGATATACAAGTACAGATAGTAGGTACAACACGGTTTCGGAAGCAGGTATCCTGTCGTCATCCGACATGCAAATTATGTACAGAAATACAAACTACCTATATTTATCATTAAAATTAATACATTTACTTTAAATTGGTAATTATATGATATTACTATTATCATTAATCATTAAGGATTTCAATTCATTAATTATACATTTTGTTTCCTTTCTGGTATGCAGAAATTTGACAAGAAACTATCCAATTTATATAAACAATAGCCCAAAATTATTTTTAAAATTATTAAAATTCAAATTACACATTTATTATTACATATTTATTACATTTTTATTAATAGTAAGTCAATTTATAATTCCCTTCCATTCGTTCGTTCGTTCACGCGTTCCGCCATTTTCACTACATCTTTCATTTGATCAACGGCCATGGCGGCAATCGCACAAGCTTCAAAAACATGGCACCCGCGTTTAACTAACGATTTAGTGAGCTAAAACAGCTAATCATTTTGCTCAAGACTATCAACATGGATTCATTGAAACTACAAGGTATGTTCTTTATGTTTGTTTTAAGCCTATATTTTTTACTCGGCTATATAATGTTATACAATTACCCAACAAACAATAATTATTAAAAAGAAATGCCGTTAGACGAGAACTTATTTGGGTTTTCCCTTTTGTTATAGGACGAGGGCGTCAGAGTGAAGAGCTTGCAAATTCTCCTGTCGGGCAAGAAGAGGTACAAGGTTGATTTTATTGTATTTTTCGATTATTATACTCTACATATTCTTTGGTACTATAAAAACAGTGCTCTAGCAGAAAACTATTTAACATCTGTTTATATTTCGTACCGTTTAACTGTTTTATGCTGTCCGGCAAATCGTTGTATAGAACTATGCACATATTATACGCATTATTTTTGTAAATCGTTAAGTGGCATCGAGGTTGATGTAAAAGGTTCTTGTATTGTGTTCTCTGGCTCTTATAGAATTCTGACCTCATTTTAAATAAGTCTGGTCGGTTTTTTACTAGTTCACATGCTTTTTTTATATACATGCAAGGCAGCGGCAATATATTAGTCTTCTTGAAAAGCGGCTTGCAGCTATCGTCAAATCTAGCTTTCATTATTGCACGTATACAATTCTTTTGCAATTTGAAAGCTCTTTCAACATCAACTGAGTTTCCCCACAGAAGTAAACCGTAACTTAACACTGACGAGACAACGCCGTGGTAAGCTGTAACTGCTGCTTCAATGCTAACTGTATTTCTCAATTTTCTTAAGGCGAAAATAAATCTAGTTAATCTGCTGCAAACTGCATCAATATGATCTTTCCAGTTGAGATGCTGATCAATGTTTAACCCTAAAAATTTAATACTTTCACATTTTAAAACTGGTATATTGTTATAATCGATATTTAATTGAATTGGAAAACTATTATATGAATGGAATTGAATATAGAATGTCTTTGTCATATTAATATTTAGATTATTTTTACATGTCCAATTTTTTATGTCAGCCAGAGCATTATTAACTGTACTTTCATATGTATCAGGATTTTCAGCCTTAACTAGTAGAGTTGTATCATCTGCGAAAAGTATACATTTGTGAGGGATAGCTAGAGGGAGATCATTAATGTACACCAAAAATAAAAGAGGCCCTAGGATGCTCCCCTGAGGGACACCAGACTTAACTTCACGAAAATCTGAGCGGTATTTAACTTTAGTAAAACTCTTTTTTATCTTTTCTATTTTTAAAATTTCTGTGCATTGTTTTCTGTCTGACAAATAACTTTTAATCCAATTTTGCGCGACTCCTCGGATTCCGTAACGTTCAAGTTTGGCTAGTAGTCGACCATGATCAACGCAATCAAATGCCTTGCTTAAGTCGAGAAATATTGCCAAAATAGGTAATTTATTGTTTAGACATTCCGTTACAAATTTTACGAAATCGAAACAAGCAAGTTCAGTTGAAAGACCTTTTCTGAAACCATATTGTTCTGGTTGTAATAGCTCGTTTCTTTCAAGAAATCCCGTTAGCCTACGACACATTGATTTCTCTATTATTTTAGAAATAACAGGAACAATAGTTATGGGCCTATAATTGTTAGGATCTTTGCGGTCACCTTTTTTGTGTAAGGGTTTTACCACCGACAGTTTCAACTGTTCAGGAAAAACCCCTTGAACAAATGATAAATTTATAATGTGTGCTATAGGGTGACATATCCAAGGAGCACTCAGCTTAAGAATGTATGTTGTTACGTCATCATATCCGGAGGTTTTACTGTTATTAAGAGACATTATAATTTTAAAAGCTTCTTGAGCATCAGCAGGTGTTAAGAAAATTGTGGAGTGAAAGTTCTTAACATTATTCGATACATTATTATTAGAATGTTGGATTCCACTATTTGTACCCGAATTTGGTAGGGTGATGTCAATAAAAAAATTATTCATTAAATTACAAATGTCCTGCGGATTATTAAATGTCATATTATTAAAATTCAAATAGTCAATTTCATTATGCATGTTAATATTGGATAAACTGGAAGAAATAATGTCCCATGTAGCTTTACACTTATTTTTACTACGTGATATATGATTAACATTATTGATTTTTTGAGATTTCGCGATACATTTTCTTAATAATCTGCTGTAGTTTTTTAGTTTTGTTTTATTGTTAGATTTATTTGTTTTTGTAAGTGTGTATCTTAGGTACAATTTTCGTTTAGTGTGACAGGATTTTTTAATACCTTTTGTTAACCATGTGCATATTTTGAAGCGGTTGTTAAATTTGACCTTTATTATGGGAAAACATAGGTTGTATAACAAACACAGCATCTCATAAAATGACTTAAAAGCTTCCGTCAGGTCATTGGAGGACATGACATCGTAAAACGATAGTGCTGATATGCACTGTAGGAATTTGTTAACATTTTCATTGTGATAGTCTCTCTTGTATTCAAACCAAGTATGACATATCTTCTTTTGCTTTACGTTAAAAGTGATTGTTTGAGCCCTATCATGATCTGATAAGCATATTTGATGTGTTTTTGCACTAACATTCTCAACGTTACTGGCTATTTGGTCGATACATGACTTTAACCTAGTCGGAGAATCTATGTGTAATGTGAAGTTATATTTGTGAAGTGTAGTTTTATATGAAAGGTTTATTACTATTTGTATGTGTAATTACTTCAATATCATTATTAACGAAAAAAATCTGAGTCTTTCGGACTACTGTGGCATGAAAATTGGTCGTGTATCATGGTCTCATCGTAACTTTTATTGTCTTCCTGAATTAAATCAATTAAGGTCCTCACATCTTTAAAAATTACATGAATACCATATTTGTTTATGCGTCCCGACTTCAGGTAAAACATTTCTTGATCATACGCTAGGTTACGATTACTATCTAATAGATAAACATAGTTGTATTTGGAATTATCTATGTATAACAGTTGATTAAACAATTCCACTCTCGAGTTAAACATGTTACTAAACAAACCAATATTGTAAGTTGGGTAACATACAATAATATTAGTGTGTGTTAGTGCTGTTGTGACATACCTTATATATAAGACTAAGTTATCATAGCATTGGGACTTTTTGAAGTCCTCTTCCCCTATAAAGATTAAACAATAGTCTTCTTTTGTGTAGTTGAGCAATTTTTTGTCCAAATCACAAAACAGTTTACGGGTCCCTACGCCCGGATATAGATAGTGGCAAAGATTATAGTTTTCACCGAAATTACTATTTGCTATTACTAAGGTTTTATTAAACTTATTTGAGCTAATCATGCATATTTTTCTGGTTTTATTTGTATAGTCCAAGTTAACGTTTGCGGGAACAGTAGATACTATTTCTTCGACTACAGTCTTCTGTGTTGCTGTATGATATTGGTCCCTCTCTCGCAGCAACGACGTATCTTTATGTTGTTGTTCAAGTGGTGATTTATGATCCTGCTCGAAATCCATAACAATTCCAGTCACGGTTTTTGGTTTACCACTTGCCGTCAACTCATTAACGCTCTCATTTTGCTTTGCATTCGGTGTAAAGACCAGTGTGGATTTGGTACCTTTTGGTTTCTTTGTGCTGGAGTCGCTGGACTTGCAGATTAACTCCAAACCCGAGACTTTGTTCTTTAACTCTTCGATAACAATTTTGAGTGATTTATTTTCCGTGAGTAGATTTTCAATTTCGTTTTCTGCTGTCACTAGATTGTCTTGAAGGTCTTCGACTTTTGTTTGTAGTCTTTCTAATTTATGCCTAAGCCCTTCGCCGATAGCAGAGAGACTTCTATTTATTTTGTTGCTCTCTTTACCAGAACTCGATGCTGGAGATAATGATGATGAACACGACGAATTTAGGTCATCCTCATCTGGCAGAGATTCAAAAGAGTTCTCAGTCGAAACGGTGATATTGCCTTTTTTTTCTTTAATTTTATTATTGCTACTCTCAGGAACAGGAGACGACGACGGATTTATAGTAGTGATACATTTTTTCAGTCTCTCCATATCATCTGTTGTTTTGTTACATTGAGTACACAACCAGTTTTGTTTACTTTCTTTTGTCATGCTTCGGAATTGAGTTTCATTAACGTTAGTGGTACATGTTACATCATACGTGTTTTCACATGACATGCATTTTAAGAACTTTCTTGTCTTAATTGTGTTTTTACATTGTGCACACACGACAGGGTTTTTTTTCGGTGGCATTGTTTAGTTTTAGTAGGTATTTATGTAATAATAGTAATAATAATAATAATAAGCTGGCTATTTTAGATTTTTAGTATAACTTATTTTCCTTAGTTATAAGCTTGTGTTTCTATTCTTGTTAAGCCCTCTGAGTTAAAAAAAAAAAAATATATACTGTATTACTATGTCTGTTGTTTGCTTTAACTTCCTTGATAAGTCTTCTTCTGTTTGTGAATTGAAAATCAATTACTAGTTTTTGAACGAGACTAGTTTTTGTGCGGTAACGAAACGCCAAAACGTCAGTCGCTCAGTTGTCACTTGTCATCCAACTCGTACGTCATGAACGAAAACAGCTGGCTAGAATACCGCTTTTTTTATCTTATTTTTATTTGTTTCTCACTGTTATTTTGAAAATTGTGTATGTGTGAGTGATAGAAAGTTTCGTTACTAATCTTAGCTTGGCAGAAATTAGTATAATGTGGCTCACCAGTGTAAAACTTCAGTTCAAATCCAAAATGCCGTGTCTTGGTGCAACTTTTAACACTAGTAAGGTAAAAATCTTTTACGTTTTACTATAAATTTCTTATTTTATTTGTTCCCGACATTCAAAATGGATGTTTACAATTTCACGCACACACGCATCCCACTGGATGCGTCCCATGGAGAGGGCTATGCTAGGAGTCTCTCTGCGTGATCGGATTAAAAATGAGACCATCCGCAGCAGAACCAAAGTAACCGAAATAGCTCTCCGAATCGCTAAACTGAAGTGGCAGTGGGCGGGGCACATTGCGCGTAGAACCGATGGCCGTTGGGGCGGGAAGGTTCTTGAGTGGCGGCCACGTACCGGAAGGCGTAGCGTGGGTAGGCCCCCCACAAGGTGGACTGATGACCTGGTGAAGGTCGCAGGAGTCCGCTGGATGCGGGTGGCGCAGGACCGGTCATTGTGGCAATCATTGGGAGAGGCCTATGTTCAGCAGTGGACGTCTTTCGGCTGATATGATGATGATGATGATGATGATGGGAAAGTAACAAACCATGATAGATATCGAAATCTGTTCTTAGGAACCATACCATTATTATTAAATCTATAAACGAAGCCATGTAGGTACTAGGTACTTACATGCGACCTTACTGAGCCCTGGTTGGACAAATATTTTTGCTTGCTCCTATGCGTTTGAACATTTCCGGTTGCGTGAATTTCGTCCGTTTTAATATTCTCCTTAAATAATTACTTCATTTGTGCAAAATAATCCTAAAATGTTTGACTCATAAATGACATTGACTTGGCGGTGACAAATTACCATAAATGTTTGTGGTCACTAACCAAAAAGTATTTTACGCGTCCATATAAATTTAAATTACTTATGTAGTTGTCAGCCTCCTAGTTGACCCTACGAAGCAGAAGGTTTCGGGTTCGAACCCCAGCGAAAGGATTATTTTTTGTATTTTTTTATTACAAATATTTGTTTCTTGGTCGTGTCTGTCTATGATATTTAAGTACGAGATCCTATATATTATGTAGTTATCTATATATTATAATAGAATATGATCGTCTATTCTTATTACCCACAACAGCCTTAAATTAAGCTTACCGTGGGACTAGGCCGATTTATGTGGGATGTCCCGAGATATTTAATAGTTTATTGTTATTTATTAATAGCCAGTAATTGTATATATTACCTCTCGGATTTTAGTATCGTACTAAAGAACTTAGTCCATTCTTCCACACTGTTGTACAAGTTACGCTAAAAGAGAATTAAAGCGAGCGGCAAAGTTTGATAAATTCATAAATCCGCTATATTGTCTTTTAAAATCTGGCCAGGCGAATCTAAGGATCAAATTTTACCGGATATTTTTTTTGATATAAACAATAACAACATACCTATTTTATGAAATGCCCTAACTTTGAATAATCCATCTATTGACCGAATATATTACTACTTAGTGAGGTAATTTAACTAGCAGTTTTCAAGTGACATCTGTGATGGATATGGTTAAGCTTACCTTGTCATCTGCCTCCATGTCAGTTTTCATGGATAGTATTATTCACGCACATATACAAAGGCAAAGAGCGAAATTGTATCAATTTTCAAATTGATAATTCAGAAATACTATACCACTTTTTGGACTTTTTTTTACATACGCGCAATCTACGGGATACGTACAACTTACTATCAAGGTTCAAAATTACAAAAAGTCTACTAATTAACAGAGTTAATGTCGACAAATTTGTATGAAAATCTCACAGGGACATCCACCTTAATAATTATGGTGCCTAATCCTAATTAAGTTTCATATTACTGATATACCATCTACACCTACTGTCAATTGAAAATTTACAAACGTTTTTTACAAAAACATAATCTATTTACACATAAACTATAGATGTTGTGCTAACAATCCCATCTGTATGCGTCGTATTTGACCTTAAAACTTAGCTCATAGATAACGCTGTATGTTTCCAGTTCATGCGATATTCGCTATTCGGAGGGCATCCAATCTCTCAACTGGACCAAAGTCATGAAGACCATCACTGACGACATAGAAGGCTTCTTCGACAACGGCGGCTGGTCCTTCCTGGACCCGGAGTCTGATGAAGAAGGTGCTGCTCAAGTGAGTGAAATGTATTAGTCAGTGCTTTTGTAACTTTATTTTTCGCTCCACTTCTATCGCCGGGTTAGAGGCAGAACCAATTTCCTTGAAATTGGTTTTGACTAATCGTATTTTGTGTCAATGCCATAGAGAGCTATTTGCTTAAATATGTTTTATCGAAATAGTTGGTTCTGCCTCTAAAGCGGCGCTATACTCTTTTCTCCTTATTCATAAACATCCCCAAACTTAATAAGCCGCTAAGTATTGTTTGTCACTTTCGCTCTTACTGACATATTGATAAGATCGAAAGGGACAAACAATACTTAGTGGCTTGCTAAGTTAGAGGACGTTTATGAATAAGGGGGTTTAGGTTTAGGGAACCTTCGGAAGTGTGTTAAAGCAAACGAAACTTTGTCATCGAAATAAGCTATTTCAATAAAATATTCCACTCTATTAAAAGGAATTAAGTTCAAATTTAAATAAGCAATTTTATATGTGTTACTTTGAAACGGTTTTAGGAATTCCAATCACAATAAATTTTACCATATTGCAAATAATTTGAACATTGATTTCGAAAACAACGATTACATATTCTAAATATCACGTAAAATATGTAAAATTTAATATCGAGGGATTTCGACCGTGACTTTTATTAACACGCCTTACTTTTAACAGCAGCTTAACGACGGGAGATAAGACTATCTGTCTCTCTTTTATTAACCCTTTGACCGCCACAGTGCCATTGACGACAACGGAAAATCGTGACTACGACGCCAATGATGGCTACAGCCGGAACAATAGCTACTTATGCGGTAATTCGAGAAGTTCAATTTTGTTAAGTGCGCGCGGCGTCTGGAGCTCGGCATATTCCTTCGCCCTCTGGCGACCAATCATGTGGTAAACCTATAGATGTGACAAAATGGGATAAAATTTTCCATTACTTTATCAACTACGAATTCCACACACTCAATCCCTGTAATCATAACAAGTATATTCCACCCATCTCATACTTGTCTTACAGAAAGCTGACGAGGATTCAGAAGAAGAGGACGACGCCTACGAGCCGACCGACGTCGAATCAGAAGAGGAATCTGACGACGACTCCGAGTACGACTCCGAGGCTTCCGACGTGTCGGACGGATCCAGTGAAGGAGACGGTAAGGCTATTGTCACTAATCGCTAAGTGACCATAGTGTCTCACTGGTTTACTATATTCTGCAATCTGATTTTAATCTTAGAATTCGTAACAGAAGAGTAGTAGCAAATGAAAACATACGTTGAGCATCTTGACACTCAATATTTTCATACATCAGCTGAACTTTAAAGTGTACATGTATCATCGTCATCATAATCATAGCAGCCGAAAGAATACTACTGCTGGACATGGGCCTCTCTTAAAAATTGCCGCAATGACCAGTTCTCTGCCAAGTATACAAGAAAAAATACTGCTTTAGATCTACATTTTTCTGTATTATTTCTTCATCGACAACTTCCTTAACCCTTTCGTTCCGGATGACGAGTTAACCCGTCTTGTGCGATGTGCTCTCAAATCCCGTAGACGAGTAAACTCGTCTTGAAAAAATTGACATTACATCCTAGATTAGGGCAATTGACAGTCACTTGCACAACCGGACACATTGCTTCCTCTACTCTTAGTCTTGGCCCATATTTATTTGCTGCAGTTATTTTAATGTTGCCAACTAGTGAATAAACTTATTAGTCTACTACAAGAATATTCGTTACGCATTTGTGTCTAAATAGATACGGTTTGAACAAACAACATGGAGATAAATAACTGTAAGTACCTAAAATTGCATATGTAATATTTACGTAATGAACCTTGCATTTGGTTTGGTTTGTCTATAATTCAAGCCCATAATCAACAGATTTACACGTTCCTTTACTAAACACGGGGAAAATTAAATTTCAGTGAGAAAGAGAAAACTGTCAACGGCGGATTTGGATTCAGATGAAGCCGGAACTTCGCAGAGCATATTAGTACCATGTATTTACACAGATCAAAATTTAGAGCGTCCACAAGAGAATAGGTCGCCAATTTATGAATCTGAAGATGAGTTAGAAGAAGACAATAAGGTTAATCAAGAAAAGTTTGAAGACCAAAATACTGATTCAACACCTGAATGTTCCGGCTGTGCCAAAGACGAAAAGTTCGATAAAAGAAACTATCATTTTTGTTCACTGTTAATGACGGAATTGCAATATATACAGCCTTGTATGAGAACCAACCTTTATCGCCATATTTTAAAAATTGTACAAAGTTTCAAAGGGATACATGACCACGATGTCGAAGTTTTACATCCTTTCTGTCATTAAAATTCAGCTGAAGCTATTTAAATAACTAAATACCTCATAGATTTTATCGCGTATAATTAACTACATCTTCCAACGTTTTTCAGCCACTAAACAGCTGAGTTTAGTTAGTTAGTTCTTCGTTTCATTTCAATGAGTACTAATCGCGGTAACCGAAGATTATATTAAATACCTAATAATTTACTGATGATAGAACTCGTTACTATTTCTTTTTTTAAATATGATTATTATTTGACACATAAAGCGAAAAATTATAATATTTGGTGGTATAAATAAAACATTTTGTAATGATCATTAAGAACTTTTATTACATTTTATGCAAGATGTATACCATTCATACCCAAGATATAATACGTAGTTACACAATTACATAAAAGCTGCTAGAAATTAGCAACTGTGTGGTAAATTTGGAAACAGGGTTCGGCACATAATGAAATATCACACGATACGCACATATATCTCGTTTCTTTTCTAGTCTTAGGGACTTTGCGTGTGACTGCAAACGTGACATTTCCTGGTAGGGTTTTGTTTTTTTGCAGTGGATGGGATTTTCGATGGAAAATGTCTACCGCTAAGCCGGAATGGATTTAGAGTTTTACAAGTTAGGCCGTAGGATATATTTCTCGCGACCATATTTCAATCAATCCTCTAATTACTTCTAAGTGATATTGAGCAATAGGTATGTTTTTGTCGGTTATAATATTATACACAATATGACTATTGTATAAAATCATGTCAATCATATGAAATGCCATTTTTCGGTACCATTTCAAGCTTTTTCTTAAGCAGCTGATTGTGTGTATCAACATATCTGACTTGTCGACCGCTGCTTTACCATAGTTATAGTCTGTTATACATTTTGGCTTCATTACATTCCTTTTTGTTTTTTCAAAATCACCGGTGTGCACTGATGAGAGCATATGAATCATTCTCTTATCGCACCACTTAAGGGCCGTCAGAGTAGTCGTATGTTTTATCTCTGTTTCTCCTTTGGTTAATTTTTCTGTCATTTTTGGAAAATACTTCCGCGTAGGTTTTACTGTACCACAGCAGTTTGTTTCATTATCGTGTAAGTACTGGAATAAAATTGGACTTGTATACCAATTGTCTGTGAACAACGTGTGCCCTTTATTCAAATAATCTTTTATAAGGTGCTTCACAATAGCTCCTGATACTCCAGCATCCTTATCTGCATGGACGGTCCCTTTTCCAGTATATATTATGAAATCTAGAATATATCCCGTATCACAATCAGCAATCACATAAAATTTTACAGCGAAGCGACTTCTTTTAGAGGGGATATATTGTTTGAAGTGCAATCTACCTTTAAACAATACCAGACTTTCATCAATGCATAAATTAGGGTTTGGTCCAAATGCAGTCTTAAAAGTAACTTTGACAGAAGTGTAAAAACCTCTAATTTTACGTAATTTATTAGTTGCATCATTCGATTCTTCAAAGTGAAGCATAGCCAATATGCTGAGGTAACGATCACGAGACATTATTTTTTTAAATATATTAGTTTCGAGCAAGGGATCTGTTGACCAGTACTCACGTAATGACATTTTTTTTGTTCTCGTCATTAACATGGTAAGTGCAAGAAAAGCATATATTTCAGGCGGTGCAACTGGTTCCCATGAGGGCATTCGAGATTTATAATTACACTTTTCGGCATAAATATTAGTTTGGAGGCAAATCTTACTCACCACATCATATTTGAGAAAATATTCAAAAATATCGGAGGGCTTGTCCAACTGCGACAAAGACATATCTTGTAAACCACTTTCACTTTTAAATTCATGAATATTTGGTTGCACGAGTGGGCCGTTTCTCCACACAAATATGCTGGGATCATTATAAACTCGCTCATCTACTTGCTCAATTAAATCTCTCCTCTTGATTTTCGTCGTCAGAATCTGGATCCACTAAAATCTGAATTATTTCCTCTTCCGTTTCATAAAAACTTTCCTGGCTGTTACGTACTGGGGATCGCGACGATCCAGGCTCATTTAGGAAACGTCTAATGTCTTGAATATTCATTAAATAAACAAATTAACGATTTTCTCGAGAGTAACTCAAATTACGTACTTTTATTGTAACCCGTTACGTACAAATGCAATATACATTTATTGAAGAAAGCAAAGTCAAATGTAGACTTACCCTCAATATCAAAAACAAAACGGGCCAGTATATAGGATCAATCCAAATGGGTCAATAGGGAGAAGTCCAAAACTATGAGGGATAGCGAAATCTGATCTTACGAGACCATGGCTTCGATTTTAGATTTAAGATACTTAACCGGGAAAACGTCGGCATTAACATGCATTGGTCATCAATATGAACAATTTATCTGAATAGACCACTTATGCATATCTTATCTGCATCAATATGATTATGCAATTACTATTGCTTGTGCTAGGTACTTTATGTTTTTTTTCTTTTATTAAGAATGGGCTTACTTATGACCACAGACTAGCCAGACGCAAAGACGTGGTCTACGATGGAGTGAGCTCGCCCAGAAGGTGCCTATTCACCCTATTCTATGTTTATTCAAAACTGAAACGCCGAATGCTTTTTCATCGGGCGTCCCAATAAATTCAAAATTTTAAAATGTAATACTTAAAAATCTTGTTTTGTTTGGATGAATGTTGGATTTCAAATGAGGCGAGCCATTTTGAACATTTACTGAAATAAAAAATCTTATTGTTCGTTTATTTTTGATAACTTAAACAAGCAAAAATAGGTTGGTACCTAAAAGTAACAATATTCAACTAGATCATTTCCTGATTTATATGTGAACATTACCGATGCCTGCTTATCGCCCTTGAGTGCAACGTATATGTAGGTATATTAAATAAAACGTTCTAATGTATTATAATTATAATTCGTTATAGGTGTAGTTTGTGTAAAACTATGTTAAGTCATCATCAAGGATCGGACAAACTCCCGTCATTTGGAAAACATAATCCTGTTCCGTACAGTAGAGACTTCTTTATCTTATGATGTTAACATATTTTATGATGTTTTTTTAAGACTAACACAACGTATTCCAACTCTTTCTTACTTGTACAATTATTTTGTACATACCATGATTGTGACCAATAAAAGATTTAAGTAAAATTAATTAATATACGGGATATACATAATCTGTTTAAATAGTTTTATTACATGAATCATTATCGCGGTAACCGAAGAAGATATTATACACTCAATACATCGAAATTCAATATCAAAACATCTAAATCGTTTATAAGTCACAAATTCACAATCATGGTGTCAAATAGGAGTTGCAATCTCCTAAATACATACTTTGTCATAATGCTCTTAAAAAATCTTTTAAAATAAAATAAGTTAACAACATAAGATAAGGAAGTCTCTACTGTAAGGAACAGTGTTATATTTTCAAAATGACGGGCGTTTGTACGATCCTTGGTCATCATCATCAATACTACAAATATTTTTCTGGAACAATAAGTTTTAAGTATTTTAAGAGTATTCTAGTAATATCCGAGAACCCAGTAATGTAAAACGGTTCGCACTTGACCAAGATTATATGGCAACATTACCCTCATTTTGACAATATTAGCCAACGAGTTATCTCGTCTACCGGCTCTGAAAAGTGTTTTACGTAGCCGAGTTAAGTCGTCTTTCGGACGTAAGAGCATCATTTCTGTGAACGAGTTAACTCGCCTACAGAACTGAGGAGCAGGTCTCAATTTACTGAATATGGAAAACTGGGTAGATTTTGTTGTATGGCTTTGCCGGAACGAAAGGGTTAAGGTCGAGATGAAATTAAAAACTTTGTAAAGTTGTAGTGAACGATCCTGTTCATGAATATTTTCAAAATTATATTGCTCTCACATTAAATTCACTACCCAATACACTTCAGGTAAACTAAGACAGCAATAGTCTTAAACAAAGAGAAAGGATTATTCGCTGTAACGATCTTTAAATCAAACGATAATGTACAGCCATAACCCCAAATACAATATTAATTTTACAGAAGAAGAAGAGGAATCCGGCAAAGATTGGTCAGATCTAGAACGAGAAGCCGCCGAAGAAGACAAGAAAGAACGCAACTACGAGCGCGGAGACGCAGAATTCGACCGCAAACGCAAGGGCGGCCGCGACATATCGCGATACGACGATAAAAAGAGCAAGCACGATAAGAACCATAAGAGTTCCAGCTCAAACCATAAGAGTTCAAGCTCGAATCATAAGAGTTCGAGCTCAAATCATAAGAGCTCGAGTTCGAATCATAAGAGCTCGAGCCATAAGAGCCCATCGAAACATAGTAGCAGCAGGTAATTGTCTTTGTAATTAATATTAAGCAAATCTGATATAAATTGCAAACACATTGGTGGCGGTGACGGTGGCTAAGAAAGGCATATTTGAGGCATACCATATTGATATATGAAAGACTGAATCTAAATATTATCTTATCACACCCAGCCTTAGCTCATCTGTCCATTACGATTCATGTATGAAAAGTAATAAGGAGAGCTTCATGTACTGAAAAACATCGTACGATACAGGTGCGAAAAGGAAATTAGTATTCGAAGTTAATTTCTTTCGCACTTGGAGCGTAATGTATTATTTCTCAAACATGGAAAATGGTTCTGACAAGTGTTATGACGCACTTGTCAGAACTAGGCCTGCAAAGTATCTTTTTTTTAAATTTCGACAACATTGTCATTATTTTTCTTTTGTATTTCTTTGTATGTTTGAGAAAAGCACTATACATGCCTCGGCGTGAAAACGGATTCCCGGCCTCGTTACCTATCCGTATGTACCAACTTGGCCGGAAATCCTCATTTTCCTCATATACCAACTTTGTAAACCGTACTAAACTTGGTAAAAAACCGTATACAAAAACTCTGAATATTCACCCAAAAGCAGCGTGTTTCGAGTTACTTCAACAATTCTTGGACTTTATTACCACGCAATAGAGTCGAAACGTAGTTACATATTTTGTATAAATATATAACTAAAACCTCATTTGACAGCCCATCAAAGAACCGCGACAAGCACCACAAGTCGTCGCACCACTCGAGCGACAAGCACAAGTATCCGTATATTCCAACTTGCCGGAAATCCTCATTTTCTCGGCCCCTGATGTAATGTTAATGTACTATTACGGTCACCTCTTGTAATGATATTTGCCGAGACGATAATAACAAAATAAAAACGCTGAATATTCACCCAAAAGCAGCGTGTTTCGAGTTACTTACTTACATTGTCAGCCTCCGTAGCCGAGTTACTTACTTACATTGTCAGCCTCCGTAGCCTAATTGGTAGTGACCCTGCCTACGAAGCTGGAGGTTCCGGGTTCGAATCCCGGCGAGGGCATTCTTTGTGTATTTTTTTATCACAAATGTTTGTTCCTTGGTCATGGTTGTCTATGTATTTAAGTATCTATATGTATCTATCTATTATATATATCGTCGCCTGGTACCCACATCACAAGCCTTAATTGAGCTTACCGTGGGACTAGGTCGATTTGTGAAAGATGTCCCAATATATCTATTTATTTATTTATTTTATTTATTTACTTCAACAATTCTTGGACTTTATTACTAAGCAATAGAGTCGATACGTAGTTACATATTTTGTATAAATACAGGGTGGAAAGGGACGACGTTCCTTCCCGCTACCGACTGAGTCTACCAACCATTACGATGAACTTTCAATATGGGACCAACATCGAAATATAAAAAAAAAAATTAACCCCTCATACAAAGTGAGTGATTAGTTAGAGTCCAATAGTATGGAAAAGTCAATTTTCCATGTAAGTTTTCGATGTTGGTCCCATACTGAAAGTTCATCGTAATGGTTGGTAGAATCGGTCGATAGCGGGAAGGAACGTCGTCCCTTTCCACCCTGTATAAGGTCCTAATTTATTAGTTGCAGATATTTTAACAAATGATACTTTACATTAAAATAATTAACTTTAAATATAAATTAAGAAATCTTTTCATGTAACTTTTTTGATTTCATTTTCCTAACAAAAAAAAAAATTATAATTTCGTCTAAAAAAATCATCATGTGTATTATCACATGTCACAATAACACTGTCTGTCATGTCATCAAACGACACAATCCAACGGAAAATAACATGACATTGACAATCAAGTATTTAATTTATCGAAGTGAAGTGGCCAGTTCCAGTTAAGTAGTACGTAAAAGAAGTACGAGAATCTCTTCAAAGAGTTTTCATTTAATAATCACATAAACAGGGTGTCTTTACGTAGCAAATTTGTTTTTCCGTTTTCTCCAAAAAAACATGGTAAAAGCTATAATGTTTCACGGTTTAATATACTCCAGAGACCGAGTACTATCAGCTGTAAAAATATCTGCATCTAATAAATTAGGACCTTATATAACTAAAACCTCATTTGACAGTCCATCAAAGAACCGCGACAAGCACCACAAGTCGTCGCACCACTCGAGCGACAAGCACAAGTCCAACGGTGACAGCAAGCGCCACTCCGGCGACCGCCACAAGCGCTCCCGGGACGACTCGCGCGAGGAACGCAGCTCCAAGAAGCAGAAGTAAGTCGTCTATCACCGGACTCTTCACGAAATTATTATTTGACAATTTTACATACATCATCAGCCTATGGACGTAGGCCTCTCCTATTAACACGTTCGCCTCCGGTACTGTTTCACTAAGTGCTAATACTATACCGATCGAAATTATCTGATAGAACTCCTATGCCAGTGACACGCATGTGTGACCGAAAAGATTCTACTCCGGCGACACAGCACTGTGTCAAAAACGTTCGTATTTTTATGCCACTGGCATAGGAGTGAGAACTTGATTGATGCTAGTGGCATAAGAATAAGATTACTTTGATCACGTATGTGTGTCACTGGTATAGGAGTACAGTTTTTTCGGTCACATATGCGTGTCACCGGCGTCGAACGTGTTAACTATGCGTATAGACGCATTAGGAGGTAAATGGCCATATTCGCCACGCTGGCAAGTGGATTGGCGATCGCAGTAATGTTTGACAATTTTAATTTGGTCGAATTTTAGGTTATATTCCAACATATTATAATATGCGAATGATACGTCTGCGTAACGTGACAGCTAGGAAGTGATCTTTCGGCGAAATGAAATTCTACGATATATTATATTCGTGTATATTCGGTAAAGTTTGAAAGTCGTTTTGCCGAATATCACAGAATTTAATTTTGCCCAAAGATCAATTCCCAACTGTAACGTTACGCAGACGTATCTTTCGCGTATTAGGTTCCAGGCTAACCTAAAATTCGACCAAATTAAAGTTGGTAAATGTTGATATGCCGAGTGAATCATCTGCCATAAGTTGGTCGCGTAGCTACTCTGAATCTGGTCTGATAGCTGCCCTCACTGGCCCAAAAAGAATTTCCATCCTGTATGTATTCCATCCTTATGGCATTGAAATGTAGAAGTAATTGAATATTTGTTTTTTCCCATTAATTGTAATAATCCTGAATTATCTTTTAATCCTGTTCATACATGATTTGTAATGGAATATTGTTTGTTTCAGAAAATAAATGAAAGAAACTTACTGAAGTAGCAGTTACCGGTCTCAACCCGCGCACGGCTCGCTTTATACTTAATTTTAAATGTTAGTTTACCATGTCCGTCTGTATGTTCAAAATCAGGTTGCCTGTTTGTATGTATGTAGATCAATTCGATTCCATTACGTTAATTTATAAAACACACTTGAAATAAATGTAAGATTTTATTATCAGCATATTTTATTTCTCTGTCATTGACGCAAGAAAAATAAATAACAATAAGTTATTTTAACAAATCTCGTTAACTGATTTATTAACTTATCACAAGCGCACTAATTCTCATAATTAATTGTACATTATTTACATCAAAATACTTGTCTACAGCCTTGTAGCGTTAAATAAACAATCAGAACACGGAATTTTATAGTTATGTCCAAACACAGTCTGACATTAGACTTTCATTAAATAAATCTATACAGTTAGTGGTAACATAATTATCATGGGAATAATTATCATTCTTCATGTCGTCGGTTGACAACCAAAACTCACTATAAAACTGTCACTACTCTTCGCAACCTCTTATGTCAGTATTGAATCAGAACTTAGATACGATCTCAATTTCAAGTAGGTATTTGCTACTTAGTGAGTTTTGGTTGTCAACCGACGATGTACAGTCTGAAAAAGAGATTGGTGCTGTCAAGGAAGTCGTGTAAGCTCTTCTATTCGCAATATGCTTTACATATTTGAAGTCTTGTGCCTTAAGTATCCAAGACAAAGTTCCAGTCAGATGCAAAACATCCGTCAACTATTACAACTTCAACAATATTCGTAACGTCACTAAACCCCGTGTTCTTATTTATCTAAGTCGGTTTCCTGCGCAGCGACGACCGGGCCCCGCGGCAACACCGTGATCCCGGGAAGCTTATTCACGTCTATATTCTTTATGGAGTCCTTCTGCTCTTGCCCGTCGCTGGCGCTCCAGTACTTCTTATTGACTAACATCAGCAGCATTAATGCTGGGAGGTGTATCAGAGAGAACCTGAATAGCTTTCTGGAGCTACCGCTGTCGGATTTCTTGTAGAATTCGTAGGCTGAAACAAGAGAAATGTAGAAGTTAGCTGAATTATCTTATCTCAAAATTGGTTATTAATCGGCAGTGGACTACTCAACACATTCAAATTAATTTGTTAGCCTTATTGGTAAATCGTCCACTTTGCTGCTAACCATAAGGATGCTTAGACCGATAATTTATATAAATATACAAGAAAAGTCCGTCCTTATGGTTAGCGGCAAAGTGGGACATTTACTAAAAACATTCACAATTATTTGTGCTTGTGCATTTGTTGCGTTTAGTTACTTTAGCTAACTGCATGGTTGGTTTACGCTACGGTATAGTGCTATATTTATATAGCATCAAATACGTTTCAAGCCTGTTCAATATTTCTACTTTATACGAATCTATCAACAGGCGGAAGTACGGCGGACTTCAAAACTATTTCGACGGATGCTATTGCTTATTAGAGAACAATGTACTTATCCCATACGATAAATAAATAACAGGCAAAACTTATAATCCATCCATGCTTCCAGGCATCTTAGTAATGTAGTGTTGTTTAATTGCGTAATTAACAGTTCCCCCTAGCGGGATTTCGCGTATAAAAAAAATACGAGTGACTATAAAATTTTATTAACACTATTTATTTTTCCCCTCACTAGCTGGTAAAGCGTTCGTTTATCGTTTATTACGAGCGGGTAAAAACGCTTTTTACACTCTTGTGAATAAAGTAATTTGACATTGCTCTAATTCCTATAGCCCCCTACTGCCTAGTATAAGTGGATCTGTATGACCGTAGTAAATATGCGCAATCGGAGCTCACATGTTAAATTGGTCGTTCTCATGGGTGACTTTGTAAGCCATTGGCTATATTTAAGTTCCAGAAGTAACTCTATTCTACGATACGTTTCGACATTGAGTTTTAAATGGTTTCTTTAAGTTAATTTACATTTGGATGAGATTTGTAATCATATTTCCTCGCGATAGTGAGGGGAAAAAAGTTGTATTACACTTGGCGGCAAAGTTCGTTCAACTCTCGTGCCTTGAGACCTTCGCAATGCTCAAGATTCCAGTTTTTGAACCACTCGCTACGCTCGTGGCTCAATTTTGGAATCTTTCGCTAGCTCAGGTCTCAATATTGGCACGACAGTTAAACAACAACTTTGCCCCCTTGTATAATAAATAACTATAACACTATTGTATTATACACACAAGAGCATACTTTATGAAACAGAAATATGGCAATAAAGTATTTTTTCAAGTTTACTACAGGAGACCCGCCGGGAGAATCAAAACAACCGATCACTGGTAATTCATCAGTGAAAGTGATAATCGATGAATGATTCGACAAAATTACTAAAGGCCAGTAAAGCACAGCTGCCAAATAAAAACTGTCCGTGGTTATTGGCAACAAGCCGATAAGGAACTCGAGTTGTAGCGTTTCACTAC